>CAWUDS030002235.1:0-12500 GCA_963859935.3 Lathyrus sativus | reverse complement strand
CTATCAAAGCTTTAAGACTAGAGTTTCAATGATAAAAAGAGAATATTAAAAGAACTATCTAAAGAAAAGTAAAATAAAAGAGACATTTTCATTTCTTTGATTGATTTCTAAATAACACATTATACCTCAATATATAGAACTCTAAATCTATCATAGTCACCCAAGTGACACAGTCTTAAGAACTAAGAAACTTCTAGAATATAATGTTAACTAATATATTAAACATACTAATTAAATATATAACTAATAATTACTAAATACTCTCTATCATTCGAGATCCCAATCAATGTCTCCACACTCGATGCCTCCACACGCCATAAGAACTGCCGAAAAAATATAATCATCCACAACAAAACCTTCAGCTCGCATTCTATAAATGAGCTTTAGTGCCTTGTTACAATGCCCATTTCTTGCATAACCCAAGATCATGGATTTCCAAGAAACCAAATTCCTCTCTGGCATGTTGTTGAAAACTTGAAAAGCATCTGCAATGTATCCGCATTTTGCATACATATATATCAAAGCACTGTTCACAAATACATTAGATATAGCATGGGTCTTGCTTGCTTTGGAATGAATCAATTTTCCTTGCATTGGAGCTTCTAATTCTGCACAGGCTTTCAGAGCTGCCGAGTAAGTATAGGAGTTAGGTGACACGCCATCCTTCATCATTTCCTGCAAAAACTCCAGAGCCTCGGTTTCAAACCCCAACTGACCACACCCAGAGATAATGGAAGTCCATGAAACAACATCCCTAAAAGGATTATGTTTGAGTACATTCAAAGCAGGAGAGTATTGTTTACATTTGCAGTAGAACCATATCAAAGTGGTTTCTATGTACATGTTAGTATGGACAAGGCTTTTGATTTTATGTGCATGAACCTCTCTTCCAATTAGTGAAGCTTTAATTGTACCACAAGCCGTTATAACAGATACAAGTGTCATTTTATTAACATATATTCTTTTCCTCTTCATTGTTCGAAAAAAGTTTAAAGCCTCTTCGCCAAACCCATTCCTCGCATACCCTGATATAATAGACGTCCAAGTAGCTGTATTTCTAACCCTCATTCTATCAAACACCTTCTTAGAACTCGCAATCTCCCCGCATTTTGCATACATACCAATTAGAGAAGTTCCTATAAAAACATCATTCTTGCAGATTTTCTTTATTATGGCACCGTGTAGCTGCGTCCCGAATTTCAATACTTTACTTTCTCCACAAGCCTTCAGTGCAGCACATATAGTATATTCATTAGGAAAGAACCCATCACATAGCATCTGCGAAAACATTAACAAGGCTTCGTGTCCGAGCCCTTGTTGGGAACAAGCAGTAATTATCGTTGTCCAACATACCACATCTCGCTTTTCCATACGATCAAATGTTCTAAAGGCACTTGATATATCATCACATTTCGAATAAAAATTAACAACTGCGCTGTCAACGATTAAATTCCTCCAGTTGCTTTTCAAGATAGAAGCATGGATTTGTTTCCCCAACGCTATATCCACTCTTTTACAACACAAATTCATGAAACAGACAAACATCTTACTGTTTGGTTGAACGCTGTGTTTAATTAAACTGCGAAATAACTTAAAAGCTTCACCATCCAAGTTAAACTTTAAATACCCGTCAATAATAGCAGTCCATGTAATTGTATCCCTTCTCAGCATGCCATCAAACACTTTACGAGCCCGAGCTAACTTACCCAATCTTAAATAACTACAAATCAAATTATTATCAACATAAGTACTTGAATCTCTTAAACATTTCAAGATAATTGTGTGTATCCTTCCTACTTCTTCCACATCATAACACAATCGCAGCCAATTAGCTACTGATTCTGGATTGAAGCACTGACCTTTCTCAGCAAAGTTGTCTATCTTCTGGTACGAAGCATTTAGTACTTCATTATTCTCAGTTGCGGCGTCATAGACTTTTACAGCAGCCAAGCATGTCTGGTGAAGTTTTTCCAAATCTTTTCGCATAAACATAAGGCAACACTAATATTAGATTTAAGTAAAGAGAAAAGTTTGAACTACCCACTAAAAATGACTCATTTATCCTGTGGGCAATCAAATATTTAAAAGTTAAATATAAAAAATTAACTTAGAATTGAAAATTCAGTCTCACCAGTTTGTGCTTTTGGATTATCATTATAAGATTCCGCTACTGTATGAAGATGCAGAAAAAAATCTTCAGTGAAATCCTTACGACTCCGGGAGACAATGTTACTGATTTCAGATGGAGTACGTTTGATCATTTCAATAAGTTCATTGTGTCTCTGTACATCCTCATCTATCTGCAGAAGAAAAATAGTTAATAAATCTCTGTCCATTATAGAAGCTATGAACAAGAAACTTAGAGTAATGAAACCATCTTCAAGTATGTGTTTGGAGAAACAACGTAATTAGTCCGCTTATAGGAAAGTGCTTATCATAAATGTATAGGCTATTTACACATAAAAAAAGTCAAATTGTTTTCATACAAGCTATATTCTGTTTTCATAAGCTATCCTAGATATTATGAAAATAAGCTGAAAGCAGATATAGACATGAGCTCTAACACAAAATTTCACTACATCTGGCCCACTGGACCGACTAATCCGGTCCAGGGGTCAGTTCTGACATCAAGTAGTTCCAGCCTCCTCCCGATTGCACTTGTGGGGATCGAACCGTGATCCTCCCTACCACAGTGTCAATCACCATCGGACCAACTATCACATTTTATATTTTCCTATTCTAGGATAAAAGACCATTCCCTAGTTTCTAATTAAAGGGTACATATATATAGTATGAAGTGAAGTAGCTACAAATTAATGAGGAACCTGTTTCAGGTTATTTCCAAGCAATAGCAGCTTGTTCTTCATGAGCAGATCATGTTCATTTTCTGCTCTATCTTGACTGTGTGTAAAAAATTGGTTCCTGATTTCACACCATTTATTATTGTTGAAAACTAAGAACCTTCTCCAATCAGTTAATTCAGAGTCATCCATGATGAAAGTCTCGATTAGCCGATCACAGTCTCTAATAATCTGGCTATTATCGAACCACCTTGCTTCGTCATTTTCGTCCATTTTCTCGTCACCTCCTTTGGAATCATGACAGGAACAAGCAACAATTGGAAAGCAGTACTGAGGATATGCACGATCAACTAAAAAATTAACATAATAAACCAGAATAAGTAACCATATTGTGTAACAAAACAATCAAATTCAAAAGAAACAGGTACAGTCATAATTAATTACTATTTACAAAGTTTACTGGTTACATTACTGTCCAAAAAAAATCAAAGTTTACTAGTTACATTACTGTAAAAAAAATCAAATACCTTCTATTAGTAATAAATCAAAGTTTACTAGTTAGTCAAAAAAAATCAAATACCTTCTATTAGTAATAAAAGAAAGTAAACAAATAATTTATTAAAAAATTGAATAAAAACAAATAATATAAGAAAAACATGGAAAAGAAATAAGTAGAATGAGATAGGCAAAAGAAGTGAGTGACCTTTGAAAGAGAAAGGGAAGGATGAATTAGTAGAAGTAGTGAATAAGGGAGGAGGTGGTTTAAGATTGGGAAACCTGGCGGGAAGAGAATGGAACGATGAATATGAACATAATGATTGAAGAAGAATAGTGGTTCGTAACTCCATTGAGGGAGAAGAAATTAAAAAGAGAATAGTTTGGAGGTACTTCAAAATCAGTTGGAAAGTGATTGAATATAAATATCCCGCCTCCGGAGCAGGAAAGGAGGAAGTTTGAAGTGTTGAGTGGAGCAATGGCAGTTCAGACGCAAAGAGGGGAAATGAGGTTCAAAGGATAACATTAACGAGGCCACCTTCTGTGTGTTATTATTATTATTATTATTATTATTATTATTATTATTATTATTATTATTATTATTATTATTATTATTATTATTATTATATTAATTATTAAAACACATCAAACGGAATAATTATTATTATTATTATTATATTAATTCATTAATTATTAAAACACATCAAAAATTTACTTTGAAAACACAAAAGTATTCTCTCTTCTTCCATCTTTTCATCTAAGTTTAATAGTTACAACTAATTTAGTAATTTAATATTAATAAATATTTAAAATCGATTTTTCTTAACACGTTATTAGCATGATCATTTCTATGGGAAGTTAATACTACACTAGAAATATTTTCTAAACTTATCACTTTAATCTCATTATTCATTATTGCTATAATTTTTATTATTTACCATGGTTATAGAAAACTGACAATTAGTAAGTAATTTATAACTAGAATGACTTTTATCGTTATTTTTTTTACTTACTCCTTATTATAGAAAACTGACAACTTGCCAAATGCTTAAGTGTGGCTTTTATATATTTTATGTGGAGGTTTAAAATCCTATATGTAGTTACTAACTTTTATATTTAATGGAGGTGTTGTGAATTAGAATGTTTTAAAACAAAATATATTCGGTTTCTTTATGATCAAGAAACACACAAGGGTTAAGGTTAAAGAAAAACAAGAGAACAACAAGGATTGGTTATTGTTACACCCTAATTTTAACTCTGGGTCGTCGGACCATACATATCATTGCACTTTTTTCATTTGCGCATCATATCCATTATTCATGTCATCTAACCATTATGCCTCTGAAATACGTGTCTTTTTGCTTTCATTTTCTTTGTGCCTAAGCTCAGGTCTTGCAAGATCGAATCAAGGATCAGGCAAGGTTATCAAGTCAAGTACGTGTGCAGTCTTGGTTGAAATTCAGTGGAAGTTTGACCTAATATTGTTCAAAATAATAATTTACTTCAATATCAAGTTATCAAATTATGGCAAAGATTCTAAATCAGGGTTTTGGTTCTCAGCAAGTCATTGTTTCATCAGTGTGTACTCAGGAAAAAATTAAAGTTTCTCATCCTTCGTGTTTAAGATGAGAAAATTCCTTTCACTTGAGTTTCATTCGAGGCTAGCAGGTTGTATGTATGTGAAGTATTATTTCAGGTCAAATGTGTGTGCCGTGTGATTTGAGGCTCGAGGGAAGTTTGACCTAATCTTGGTCAAACAGTTGTTTTGTTTTAGTATCAAGTTATCAGGTTATGGCAAGGGCAGTTTATTGTAACGTGGATAATCATCGGGTTCACTTTTCAATTAGGGTTTTGGCGCAGTAGTAACAGAGTTCATATATCAGATCATTTGTGTCAGTGACTATTTTGGAAGAGTGTGGATTGAATTCAAGTACTTGTATTTGAGGATCCAGATTAAGGTTCAATTCAAGTTCAAGTTACCTGGCGAAGTCAAGTTGCAAGAGCCATCAAAAGTCAATGCATTTGATCAATACTTCAAGTCATTCATAAATCCTGGTTATGTGGTTCATGTTCTTGTCATAAGAAAATTCAAGCTTTCTATTTAATTCAAGACCATTTCAAAAAGGAATCAGGATGCAGTTTTATTTCTCATGGAATTGATTCAGAGTTTCAATGTATTTATGGCTCTAGATGGAGTTATGCTTGATTCTATTTCTCAAGGAATGAATTCAAGATGTTAAGTTATTTCATGATGGAAAGTGCAAGAATTCTCATGGTTTAATTCTCAAGCATCAAATGGAGAGTGCAAGTTCAAGTCCATGTTTCAATTCAAGATTCTAGTTTCAACCTCAGTGCATTTTCAAGTTTTACAAGCAAGCTTCATGTCTTATTTCAATTTCATTCCAATTCTTTTACAAGACCATATTTCAAATTCAATTACTTCAATCAAATTCGAGTTTCAATTCTAATTTTATCCAATTCAAGATCCAAATTCCAAATACATCTCATAAATTTGAGAACTCATTTCATATCAAGATTACAAATTTCATTCCAAACTTCGACTCAATTTCTTTTCATTCAAGATTCAAATTGCAAGTTCCTTTCAAGATTCAATTTCATAACCTATTTCAAATTCCAAATTTCAAAGTTCAATTCACAATTTCCATTCAAGTTTTCAATTCAAATACATTCCATAACTTTTTCCAAATGCCCATGTTACAAACTTTCAAAAAATTCCAGCCCATAAAATTCAATGTGTCATTACAAGGAAATTACCCAAAGAAAAAAAACAAGTTGCAAGATGGTGCAACATGATGACAAATTCCCAGCCATGATTCACTTCACAATGACCAAACCACAGTCATGCATCATGTACACCATCAATGTCGATCCAGCAATTTATAAAGCCACACTTCCTTCAACGCATCTTTAATACATCACAAGCGAACGGTACAATCCCACTTGAAAACAATACACTCACCTCTACTGCCACCTGCAAAAAACAATGTACGCACCCGTACAACAACAACAACAATAGCACGATATCATTCTACCAATCCCACTAAAAAAAACCTTCGCACAACTCGAACCAGCCACTACCACATGTACCAACCTGCAAGTGAACAACACCATCAGCCTGCCAAGCCTCCAATAATATGACTCTACACGAATTTCGTACAATAGATAAAACAAAACCATAACAGCTACAAAACGTACAACAAAAACTAAAGAAACCTGTGATGGGAATTTTTTGATGTCTGTATGTATTGATATCTGGAAATATTTATACAAAGAGGATCATAAACCCCTCTCCTAAGATTAAGCTATACAAATTGATATTTTTGGAAATATCATATGTTTACAGCCAGACCATAATAGAGAGCAATTATGTGGTATTAATATGGGACAACTAGCACACTAATAGTCATTCATTTTCTTCTAAAAATATTGCTTCTGTGATAATTACATTACCCCCCCCCCCCCTCAAGTTGGAGCATGTAAATTACATATGCCCAACTTGCTTAACAAGGAAGTGAATTGAGTGGTCCCAATAGCCTTAGTAAAGACATCTGTTAGTTGTGTTTGTGTAGAAACATAAGTTGGTGCAATATTCCCAGTAAGATATTCGTCGCGAATGTAGTGGCAGTCCACTTCAATGTGTTTAGTTCGCTCGTGAAAAACCGGGTTCTTGACGATATGAAGCGCCGCTTGACTATTACAGTGAATTTTCATAAGTTGAGGATGTGAAATACCAAGAGTTAAAAGAAGACCTTTTAACCATTTCAGTTCTCCTGTTATAGCTGCCATAGAACGATACTCAGCCTCAGCGGAGGAACGAGATATAGTTTGTTGTTTTTTAGTCTTCCAGGAGATTGGATAAGAGCCAAGGAAAACAAACCATCTAGTAAGAGATCTACGAGTTAAAGGACAGCTGGCCCAATCGGAATCACACCAGCCAGAAAATTGCATGTCACAGTCCCTTCGTAATAAAACACCTTGTCCTGGGTCCCCTTTCAAGTACCGAACTACTCTGAGAGTAGCCTCCCAAGGATCTACTTTAGGTTCCTGCATAAATTGAGATAGAACATGCACACAATATGAAAGCTCAGGTCTGGTAAAACACAGGTAAATAAGGCGTCCTACTAACCGCCTATACTGTTCTGGATGAGGAAACAACACATTTGTAGTGAGTGCCAACCGATGATTCTGTTCAATTGGCACATTTGATGGCTTAGCTCCCATAAGCCCAGTTTCGGCTATAATATCTAGAGTATATTTACGTTGACAAAGAAATATACCAGCTGAGGATCGCGCCACTTCAACGCCTAAAAAATATTTAAGAATCCCCAAGTCTTTCATATGAAAACAATCATGTAAATAGGCTTTAAAATCAGTGATAACATCATGATTATCACCTGTAATAATGAGATCATCAACATACACCAACACTACAATGTGTACCCCAGGTTTTTGTAAGACAAAAAGTGAATAATCCGAGCGAGATTGCAGAAAACCATAGTGTTTCAGAGTAGCTAACAACTTTGCAAACCAACAACGAGGCGCTTGCTTAAGTCCGTATAGGGACTTATTAAGTTTACATACTGTGTCGGACCTTTGTGGATGAAATCCGGGGGGAGACTTCATGTACACAACTTCTTCAAGGTCTTCGTGTAAAAATACATTATGCACATCGATTTGATGTAATACCCAATCTCGTGAGGCTGCAGCGGCTAACACTGTACGAACCGTAACCATTTTCACCACAGGTGCAAACGTCTCTGTATAATCAATTCCTTTTTTTTGATGGTTTCTAAGGATTACTAGTCGTGCTTTGAACCGTTCTACACTTCCATCTGATTTATGCTTTATTTTGTACACCCATTTGCAGCTGAATGCTTTCTTCCCGGGTGGCAGTTTTGTTACTATCCAAGTTCCATTGGTTTCAAGTGCATGTATTTCACTTTGCATAGCCTCTCTCCACCGATTATCTTTCATTGCCTCAGTGTAATTGATAGGCTCTTTTTCCTATGAAATAGATGAAAGAAAAACACGATGTGCAATGGAAAAACGATCATAATTCACATAATTAGTTATGGGATTGGGTGCACCTGAGATTGCCTTTAGAGAGAGTGAAAAATTGGACGGGCTCAATCTTCTAGCAGTATTCGTCACATAGTACTGTAAGCGAGTAGAAGGTTGTTTGATTCTGTGTCCTCTACCTAACGTTGGCTCGGTTATTGACATAGATGTATCTGTTGTATCTTTCTTGTTCATGTTTTGCGGATCAGCATCTTGGTCATTAACCTTCTCATTTGCTGACGTGGTGGATGTAGTGGGTGAGTGTATTGTTTCATCTACATTTGTATACTGGGAAGTACCTGCTTCAATCCCCACATCCAACTCACTTCTTCTATTGTCCGCTCCCATGTCATTACTTCTAAGTGTGTGATCTGTTTCATCTACATCATTGATTGCATCATGAACAGATTCCTCAAAATTCCAATTATTAGGAAGAACATCTTTTCTTGAAGTAGCAGCTACAGTAAAAGGCAATTCAATTTCAATGAATTCAACATCTCGGGACACAAAAATATTTTATGTTTCTAAATCAAATAGCTTCCATCCTTTCTTTTCATATGGATATCCATTAAACACACACTTCTTACTTCTACTTGCAAATTTATCACCATTTCTTCTTTGATTGTGAGCATAACATAGGGAGCCTATTATTCTCAAATGTTCATATTCAGGTTGTTGTCCATGAAGCATTTCATAGGGGGTTTTTCTGTTCAGAATAGGGGAAGGAGTTCGGTTAATTAGATACCCCGCGGTTAGAATGCATTCTCCCCAAAACTTAATAGGGAGATTACCTTGAAACCGCAGTGCTCGTGCCACATTTAAAATATGTCTATATTTTCATTCTACTCTCCCATTTTGTTGAGGTGTTCCGGTACAAGATGTTTGAAAAATTATACCGTGGTCAAGAAAATACTTTCTCATGCATGTGAATTTCGTCCCATTATCACTTCTAAATATTTTTACTTGTTTATTGAATTGCCTCTCAACTAAAGCCAAAAAATTGTGAAGCATTGTCGAGACTTCTCGTTTATCCGTCAACAAATATACCCATACAGTACGTGAATAATCATCGACTATTGTTAAAAAGTAAAAAGCACCACAAGTAGAAGGAGTCTAATATGCTCCCCATAGATCACAGTGAATTAATTCAAATGCACTACTAGCTTTATTTTGACTCAAAGGAAACTTCTCTCTGGTTTGTTTGGCTCTAAAACAAACTTCACATGCTTTATTCATTACATTGCTATCTCTGTGTTCACTAACTTGAGGAATTAACTTTGAAACTTTCAAGGAAGGATGTCCCAACCGTTTGTGCCAAAGATCCATTGATTGGAGTCTATCAGTCTTGCAAGCTCTCTCTCTTCGAACTCCTCTGAAGAAATAAAGCCCATCTCTTTGTTCACCCGCTCCAATCAGCGTCCTCGAAGTACAGTCCTGCACAACACATAACTTATCAGTAAATTGAATGACACATTTTAATTCATCCATCATTTGTGAAACAGATATTAAGTTGCATTTCAATTTTGGCACAAAGAGAACATTAGCAAGTTTTAACCCTCCTTCCAACACTACACTTCCTTCTTTGATTGCGGAAGCATGTTCTCCATTAGGTAGGCCAACCGAACAACTTTGAATATCTCTTAGTTCTCGCATATGATTCAAGTTTCCAGTCATGTGGTTAGAACAACATGTGTCAATTATCCATGTGTTCATATCACACTCACCTATCATCTTGTCATTGGAGTTTTCTTTATGAGCATTTAGAAATTCTACCAACGATTGCAATTGTTCTGCACTGATTCCAGTCAAGCCAGATCCATCTCTGTGTGAAACCCCAGTTTTTGCACTTGTTCCTCCTGTGTGTACAACATTTGCAGTTGCAAGCACAATTCCTCCCTTTCCTCGTCCAGTTCCTGCTCGCTGCAGTGACTTGCCTCATCCACCATTTTTCCCTTCATTTTTTGGTTTGTCTCCCCACCACTCGGGATAACCAACAAGTTGAAAACAGCTTCTTGCGTCATGTCCTGCTCGATGACAGTGTGTATAAGACATAAACTTGTCTTTTCCATCCCCTCTTCCTTTGACTATATGTTCGTTTGTTTGAACGGCTAAGCTCATCACTTATCTTCTTTCTTTTGTGGTTCTAGTCATCATTCTCACCCTTTCTTCTTGAATCATTGTTGAGTATACCCTATTGAGATTGGGCAGCGGATCTGTTGCAAGAAGATTGGATCGAACATTCCCGAAAATTGCATCATCCAATCCCATAAGGAATTGATGGACTCTTTCTTCCTCTCTTCTCTTTTCTATTTTTGATGATATATCACATTTGCATCCACCACAACTGCATGTTGGGGTTTGTTCGTAATTGGCCAACTCATCCCACAACAGTTTCAACTTTCCGTAGTATGTCGCAACTGACATACCGTCTTGTTTGCACCTTGCTAGATCGGATTTCAGCTGTTGAATTTTGGGACCATTCACCGTAGAGAATCTTTCTTTGATGTCCATCCATAAATCTCTTGCATTTTCGGCATAAGACATAGTGGAACGAAGATCTACTTCAATGGTATTTAGAATCCATGACACCAACATAGATTGAACAGTCCACCAATCTTCAATTTGATAAGAGTTTTCTTTTGGTGTTTCAATGGTGCCTTCTATAAAACCCCATTTTCTGCGAGCACACAATGATATTTTCCCGGCACACGCCCATTCTTCATAGTTCTCCCCTCGAAGTCGCACTTGAGTTATCAAGTTTCCTGGATTATCATTGGAATTCAAATCATACGGTGATGGAGTTTTCTTCACCGTTTCGTGGCTCTTCTCTTTAGACTAATTCCTTTCA
The DNA here is from genome assembly GCA_963859935.3 of Lathyrus sativus. Lineage (NCBI taxonomy): Eukaryota > Viridiplantae > Streptophyta > Magnoliopsida > Fabales > Fabaceae > Lathyrus > Lathyrus sativus. The sequence continues at coordinate 1,277 of CAWUDS030002235.1, read as the reverse complement.
TGATCATATATATCTTCATGATCAGACATTGTCTCAGAATTTTGAGTGAGACCTGTCGAGCTCTGATACCATAAAGAAACCTGTGATGGGAATTTTCTGATGTATATATGTATTGATATCTGGAAATATTTATACAAAGAGGCTCATAAACCCCTCTCCTAAGATTAAGCTATACAAATTGATATTTTTGAAAATATCCTATGTTTACAGCCAGACCATAATAGAGAGCAATTATGTGGTATTAATATGGGACAACTAGCACACTAATAGCCATTCATTTTCTTCTAAAAATATTGCTTCTGTAATAATTACATTAAAAACACACAAAAGGACATTTTATTGAACCAAGGGGAATCAAAATTTTTTTAGATTAATCACTCTCTGTTCGATATAAGAGAAACCCTTCATTTTTCCTTAGTGGCTCATCATTTTCTTTCCACGACTCCTTGTTCACACTACAACAACACATTTCATACACTCCCAAACCAAAAAACTCTTCCTTCAACCTCCCTAAACTTCCCTCTTCCTTAGCAATCATCACTAACAACACAACACCTTCATCTACGCCCAATCAAACACCAACTTGGTTTCTTAACACAACCAACCTCTTTCACCTCAACCCAAATCACAAATCCGAAACTGAACCAGAAAAGAGAAAAGAGATTGAGATCAAAAATCGAAACAAAAATGAAAACAAAATTACAAACCTGAAACGAAACAAAATCAAAACCATTACAAATTTGACAAACCAAATCAAACAGAGCAAAAGCGAGATCGTGAGAGGGTGGAGGTCGAAGCAAGATTGAAAAAACGAAGGGTATGTTGAACACCATTGATGTTTATCCCATGTCATGATCGTAGATTCATTTGGTTTTGATGTTGATGCTGTTTATTTTTGTTTTCTAAAATATGATTTTTGATAACTTTCTTTTAACCTGATTTTCGCCATGGCCTTGTGTGAAGGAATGGATGAAGTGTTATTTTAACCCGAGCGTATTATGCTGTTTAGTTGGTTTTATTTACTCTTCAAAGCTTGTTTTGGCTCAGATGGGCTTGAGCCCATGGTAGATCTTGGTTGTTTTTTTTGTAAAATGCATTTTTGTTAAGACATTTGGGATATATTTAAAAGCCCGTTTCGATTTTCTATTCACTGCCACCTTTTTATTTCATCTCTGCCTTGTTTGGAAGAAATGGGCCGTGAGGCCTACATTGGTTTCATATTCACACCCTTGAATCTACTCCATGCGCGCCCCTCTTCCCTTTCTTTATGTTTGTAT
>CAWUDS030002234.1:0-61244 GCA_963859935.3 Lathyrus sativus | reverse complement strand
AAGGAGTTGAATCCCAACTAAGTTGATTCGAGAATCACCGCTCAGTTGAGACCTTTTCGAAAATGGTTCGGTTGATCGAGTATACTCGTGAAAACTTTTTCCATGGTCGATTGGAGTCTGTGATATTGAGGACCGTAGTACCTTAACACCACTTTGGCCTTATTTAGGACGTAGTGCGGGAGCTATGTGGGAGTAATCCTACAACGGTTGCTACGCGATACTACACTCAAAAGAGGTTCTCTTGAGAATATTATTAACCCCCGAGTCAATCGGAAGGTTGATAATATCCGAAAGATGGGCTGATGACTTTGGGCACTTTGTAGAACCTTGTTCGGCAGGTACAACTAACCTATAGTACACTCCTTTTGGGGATGGGTAGACCTTAACTCCACTCATGACTTTTAACCTAGGGTTTTGTGCATTCATGTGCATGGCATCCATAAAGCATCCCATTGCATTGTATTTCATGGAATTCAAACATCATTTATATCGCGGGATACTATAAATAAAAAATAAAAATGAAAAAACAAGGAAAAAATTTTGGTACCCCACGACATTCGTAAATGTTTGAATTCCATGAAATCTTCATTTGCATTCGCATTCTAGCATCATATACTTTCTTGCATTGCATGTGTCTTCCGTTTTCTCATGTTCGGTTCTCTCGCCTTCCAGTTTCGTCACCCTGAGTCCTCGGCACCAGTACAACACCAGAGCTCAAATTCGGAAGAGAATGGAGGATCAGACAAAAGAGATTGATCGCCTCAGCAATGAACTTGAAGACCTACGAGGGGGTATGGGGTGTATGATGGAATTGTTACATGTCATGAATGCTAAGATGGATACCCAGCCCACTGTTGTTTCAGAGATTACCGGCATTACCGTGGACCCTCCGCCAAATGTGACCGTAGCAAGGGACCCGCCTTATGGTCTTGCTCCCGGTTTTGTGCCTCCTCAAGCCACTGTTCCGATTAATCAGCCCGTTCAGCAAGCCGTTCCTTTATTTTCTGAAGTTTCTAGGGGGGCTCCTATCTTTGCACCACCTGTTGTACACACCCGTGCGCAACCACATTTCAATGAGACAGTCTTTGATAATCTTGATGAGAATGTTGAAGGTTATGAGAAACATGACAAGCTTCGTGAGGAAGTAGACACTATCGTCCAGAGATTGAGAAAAGTAGAGGGCGATCAAATTTTTGGGACTGCTGCAAGGGACGTCTGTTTGGTCTCAGGTTTGGTTATTCCCCCGAAGTTCAAAACTCTGAACTTCGATCGCTATGAAGGTGCCACTTGTCCTAAGAGCCATCTGATCATGTACTATCACAAAATGGCTGCCCATGTTGAAAATGATAAATTGATGATTCATTGCTTCCAAGATAGTTTGAAGGGTGCTTCTTCCAAATGGTACTTAACTTTGGACCAGTCTCGCATTAAGAGTTTCCAAGATTTATCTGACGCTTTCATCAAACATTACAAGTACAATGTGGATCTGGCTCCTGACAGAAGACAGTTGTTGAGTATGTCACAAAAGAGTTCTGAGTCATTCAAAGAGTACGCTCAAAGGTGGAGAGAGATTGCTTCGCAAGTAGAACCTCCTTTGACCGAGAAAGAGTTAGCTGATTGGTTTGTCGACACGGTCCGTCCAGAATTTTACGAGAGGATGGTGGGAAGTGTGACTTCAAATTTCTCTGACATCGTTGCTGTGGGTGTCAAGATTGAATTGGGTATGAAAAGCGGTAAAATGACAAATAATCATGGTGTTTTAAAGGATCAGCCGAAGAAACCTCCGTATAACTCTCAGAAGAAGAAAGAAGGGGAGACTAATGCTATATCCTCTGGTAGACGAAGAGACCAATTCTATCAATATCCGCAAGGTTATGCTCAACCTCAAGGGTACCCGATCCAATATGCTCAACAACCCTATGTGGCAGCTGTTGCACCTTCTTTCAATCAACAGGTGCCTATGTATCAACCTATGCAACAATCTCCTGTTTATCCGCCTCCTAACTATCAACAAGCGCCCAACGCTCCTGCCCATCAACAGCCAAAGAATCCGGCTCCTCGCCAGAATGTTCCGAACAAGAGACCGTATAAACCTTGTCCACCGATTCCAATGACTTTCACCGAGTTGTATCCCTCATTAGTCAAGCAAGGTCTAATTACTACTCGAGCTTTGGGTCCGCCTCCTAATCCTCTACCCGCCAATTACAACGCCGCTGCTCATTGTTTATTTCATGAGGGTGCGCCTGGTCATGATCTGGAGAACTGTTATGCTCTCAAAAATCTTGTCAGGGATTTATTGGAAAAGAAGATTTTGTCATTTGAAGATCCTCAACCGAATGTTAAGAAGAACCCTTTTCCTAACCATGAGAGTGTTAATGCCATTAGTGCCGATTCTGAGGAAGGTTATGTTCTTGATGTTGTTCAGATTAAGACTCCTCTTAAGATATTCCATTCGAAACTGTTTGAAGCTGGTCTGGTAGATACTTCCCACGGTGCATGTGTAAGTTGTGAAGCCGGTATTAAGGGTTGTGTGTTGGTTCAGAATGATGTTTAGAGGTTGATTAACGAGGGTGTTTTACAAGTGACAAGCCAAGCCAAGAAGGATGAAGTCGCTGTGGTTGAGCCTGTCTTCCATCAGCCTGAATCAAAGGGTAAGGTACCAGTGTTTAATCTGTCAGGGGCAAGTTCTGCCAATCCCGTGTTCGATATACCAAAGTCGTCTATCCCTGAGGTGAATCAGCCTAAGCCTATAATTATTCGAAAACCGAGTCCGTTTCCTTTCAGTGATCCTAAAGCTATACCTTGGAAGTATGACGTGACGATGATTGACAAGGAGTCTGGGAAGGTTATTCCGAATGAAGAGGTTAAGGACACTGTGACCAATATCGCGGAGGCAAGCAGGATGACTCGCAGTGGCCGTGTGTATACTCCCCGTATCAATGAGGTTCCACCTAAGGAAATCACTAGTATCCCAGTGCCTGCCAAAGACAAAGGTAAAGGAGCCGTTACGAATGATGAAGATGCTGAGTTTTTGAGGATCATCAAGAAAAGTGACTATAAAGTCATCGATCAACTTCATCAAACTCCTTCCAAGATTTCGATTTTATCTCTGTTGATGAGTTCACCCGCTCATAGGATGGCCTTGCAAAACGTTTTGACTCAAGCACATGTGGATCAAGATATTAGCACCAGTCGGTTTGATAGTGTGATTGCCAATTTGACCGCATGTAACACCCTCAGTTTCAGCAACGAAGAGTTACCAAAGGAAGGCCCGAATCATAATCGTGCTTTACATATATCAGTGAAATGCCAGGAGGACAATTTAGCAAGAGTGCTAGTGGACACCGGTTCTTCCTTGAATGTTCTACCCAAGAGGGTTCTTGATAAGTTGGTTTTCAAAGAAACTGTGTTGAAACCTACTCCTTTGATCGTCAAGGCTTTCGATGGTTCTCGCCGGTCGGTAATGGGGGAAGTTGAGCTTCCTATCCTGATTGGTCCACAAGTTTTTAATATCATGTTTCAAGTCATGGACATTAATCCCAATTACAGCTGCTTACTTGGAAGGCCGTGGATTCATGCCGCTGGGGCAGTAACCTCAACGTTACATCAAAAGATGAAGTTCGTGATCGATGAAAAGTTGGTTATTATACACGGTGAGGAGGATTTGATGGTCAGTAACCTGTCTTCTTTCCGTTACATCGAGGCCGATGAGAATGCTTTGGAAATCTCCTTTCAAGCACTCGAGATCGCCAATGCTGTCCTATTAGAAGTCGAAGAGACAGTGGGCCAGGGTAATCCATCTTTTGCATCTCTGAAGAGTACCAAATCAACAATTGACAAGGGCATTCCGGAAGGTTGGGGAGAAGTAATTGACGTCAAGACCAAGACTGATCGCTTTGGGTTGGGTTACAAACCAACTCAGAATGGAGCTGCCACAACCGTCGAAGGGCGTCCGAAGGTTATCCAAGAGGTATTTGTCAGTGGAGGTTTCCAAGTCAATGCCGTCAGTAACTGTGAGAAAGATGAAGATCTGAGCAACCTGGTGTTTAAGGGTGATGCAGCTTTGAACAACTGGGAGGCCGTAGAGATCCCTGTTATCTTTCCAGTGTCAAAGTAATTTTAGCATTTTTCATTTATGTTTTCAAGCAAATAAAAATCCGTAGCTCTGCCCACGGCTATCGGAACGTTTTTGTTGGGCCACCTTCCATTTTTAAAAGGATATTAATAAAGGCATTTTGTTCAATTCCACTTTGGTTCACTTGCGTTTTTCGTTTTCACCGTTAAAAAGTGAAGTTGGCAACCTTTTTCAAAAAATAAAACAAAAAAAATAGAATTTCATTTCTTATCTTACATATCTTCGAGCATTTTAATTAAGTAAGCCTTCCATCATGCAGAGACATCGCAAACCTTGTTGGATCCAATGACTCTGTTGACACTCCTAACTGGGATGCACCCATCAATCAAGCGGAAGACGAGGGTGAAGAAGATTTTGAAGTACCCGCTGAACTGACAAAATTGGTTGAGTACGAGTACACAGAACTTCAACCGCATAAAGAGCAGGTGGACTTAATTAATCTTGGTACAGATGAAAACAAGAAAGAGGTCAAGATTGGTGCAATGCTTGGGACAGAGGTTAAGCAGAGGTTGTTTGAGTTGTTAAAAGAATATATTGATGTGTTTGCGTGGTCGTATCAAGATATGCCTGGTCTGGACACAGATATTGTTGTTCACAAGTTGCCACTTAAGCCAGATTGTCCACCTATCAAACAAAAGCTTCGAAGAACGAGACCCGACATGGCTTTGAAAATTCGAGATGAGGTTAAAAAACAGTTAGATGCAGGTTTCTTGGCAGTTGCAAAATATCCAGATTGGGTTGCCAACATTGTGCCAGTGCCCAAGAAAGATGGTAAAGTTAGGATGTGTGTGGATTACAGGGATCTGAACAAAGCAAGTCCGAAAGACGACTTCCCTCTGCCACATATTGATACACTTGTAGACAATACAGCCAGTTTTGCGCTGTTCTCATTTATGGATGGTTTCTCTGGCTATAATCAGATCAAAATGGATCCCGATGATCGAGAGAAGACTACTTTCATTACTCCTTGGGGAACCTTCTGCTACAAAGTCATGCCCTTCGGTTTGAAGAACGCAGGGGCAACCTACCAACGCGCTATGACAACTCTTTTTCATGATATGATGCACAAAGAGATCGAGGTGTATGTGGATGATATGATAGCCAAATCTCAGAGTGAAGAGGAACATATAGACCATTTGGTGAAGTTGTTTGAACGACTCAGGAAATATCAGTTGAAGTTGAATCCTGCTAAATGTACCTTCGGTGTCAGATCTGGAAAATTGCTTGGTTTTATTGTTAGCCAATGAGGGATTGAGGTAGATCCTGACAAAGTTTGAGCCATTCGAGATATGCCAGCTCCGCAAACCGAGACACAAGTTAGAGGCTTTCTTGGGCGTTTGAACTATATTTCCAGGTTTATCTCTAACATGACCGCTACTTGTGAGCCGATATTCAAATTGCTTTGTAAGGGGCAGACGGTTGAGTGGAACCCTGATTGTCAAAAAGCTTTCGAGAAAATTAAGAATTATTTACAAGACCCCCCTATTCTGATTCCTCCCGTACCTGGAAGACCGTTGTTTATGTACCTTACTGTTCTTGAGAAGTCTATGGGTTGTGTGCTCGGACAACATGATGAGACTGGAAGAAAGGAACATGCGATTTATTATCTGAGCAAGAAGTTTACCGATTGTGAAAACAGATACTCACCATTGGAGAAAACTTGTTGTGCATTGGCATGGGCCGCTAAGCGCCTCCGGCAATACATGGTCTGTCATACCATATTGTTGATTTCTAAAATGGATCCGATCAAGTATATTCTTGAAAAACCTGCTCAAACCGGGAGGCTAGCCCGTTGGCACATGTTGTTATCCGAATATGACATCCAGTATGTACCCCAGAAGGCCATTAAGGGTAGTATTTTATCAGATTATCTTGCAGATCAGCCAGTTGAAGATTATGAACCTCTTAAGTTTGACTTTCCCGATGAGGATATTTTGTTGATCAAGAGGGGTTGTGAAGAGCCAGATCCGAGCGAAGGTCCAGAACCAGGTCTTTGGTGGAGGATGATGTTTGATGGTTCCTCGAATTTCAATGGGCATGGTATAGGCGCCGTTCTGATGAACCCAAAGGGTGGGTTCACTCCGTTTACAGCAAGGTTAGACTTTGAGTGTACTAATAATGTCGCAGAGTATGAAGCATGTATTCTTGGCCTCGAAGCAGCAATTCACCTCCGAATCAAACTTCTTAAAGTAAGTGGTGACTCAGCCTTAGTTATTTACCAGGTACAAGGCAAATGGGAAACGAAGAATGAGAAGTTAATCCCTTATAAGGACTACATTGTCGAGCTGATTAAGTATTTCGACGAGATAGAGTTCGAGCATGTTCCTAGATCTGAGAATCACGTTGCTGATGCTTTAGCCATGTTAGCATCCATGTGGAAAGTTAAATTCGTTAATGAAGCACCTCTTATCCATATTAAACGCAAGGTTGAGCCCGCGTACTGTCAAATGGTCGAAGAGGATGAGGTGGATGAAAGGCCTTGGTTTCATGACATTAAGAACTATCTCATCAAGCAAGAGTATCCCGATGGTGCTACCGGTCTGGACAAGAAAACGTTGAGAAGACTGGCTTCGAAATTCTTTATCAGTAATGGTGTGTTATACAAAAGAAATTACGACATGGTTTTGCTCAGATGTGTTGATAAACGGGAAGCGGACATGTTACTGCAAGAGATTCACGAGGGGACCTTCGGAACTCATGCCAATGGTTATGCTATGTCTAAGAAGATGCTAAGGGCTGGATATTATTGGCTGACTATGGAAGCTGACTGCATCCAATACGCCAGGAAATGCCATAAGTGCCAAATTTACGCTGATAAAATGCATGTACATCCCTCGCCGTTGAATGTTTTGTCTTCACCATGGCCGTTCTCAATGTGGGGCATTGACATGATTGGGGCAATTGAGCCGAAGGCTTCTAATGGTCATCGTTTTATCCTTGTTGCTATTGATTATTTCACCAAGTGGGTAGAGGCTGCCTCCTACACCAACGTGACTAAGCAAGTGGTTGCCCGCTTCATTAGGAAAGACATTATCTGCCGTTATGGAATTCCAAGTCGGATAATAACTGACAATGGCACCAATCTGAATAACAAGACTATGAAGGAGCTGTGTGACAATTTCAAGATCACGCATCACAATTCTTCTCCGTACCGTCCTAAAATGAATGGGGCCGTTGAAGCTGCGAATAAGAATATCAAGAAAATCCTGCAAAAAATGGTCGTGACTTACAAAGATTGGCATGAGATGTTACCGTTTGCTTTGCATGGATACAGGACCTCAGTGCGAACTTCGACAGGGGCAACACCTTTCTCATTGGTGTATGGAATGGATGCCGTACTCCCCATTGAAGTAGAGATACCTTCTTTAAGGGTGTTGATGGAAGCTGAACTTGAGGAAGCTGAATGGGTTCAAGACAGACTGGATCAGTTGAGTCTCATTGACGAGAAACGCATGACAGCTATGTGCCATGGGCAATTATATCAGAAACGGATGAAAAGAGCGTTTGATAAGAAGATTCGTATCCGTGAGTTCCGTCAAGGAGAGCTCGTACTCAAAAAGATCTTGCCAGTGCATAAAGATATGCGTGGAAAGTGGATGCCCAATTATGAAGGCCCATTTGTTGTAAAGACCGTTTTCTCCGGAGGGTCTCTGATACTTACAACAATGGATGGAGAAGAGCTAGCACATCCTGTGAATTCTGATGCAGTCCGAAAATATTATGCCTAAAAACCCGCTAAGTCGAAAACCTGCAAAAGGCGACTTAGGCAAAAGTAAGGGTTGAAAAAAGAAATAATAATAAAAAGCTCGCTAAGTTGAAAACCCGAAAGGGCGACTTAGGCAAAAAGGAGCGTCCCGGTGGATTGAAAACCCGAAAGGGCGGTCCAGGCAAAAGTTAGGGACAAAGGCATTTCATTGCATCAGAAAACACCGGTCATCGCAAACACACTTTCCACATGAGAGCCATTTTCCAGTTCGTTCATCCTCGTCCAAAGCAAGATTCTGGATTAGTCTGAGTTATTAGTGTTAGTAGGCGTCGTTGGATTCAATGTAACCTTTTCCTATGTTTCCAATTTCAAAGCATAAATCATCTGTGGAGCTATGCCCTCAGCAAGCTGCCATCCTTTAATAAAAGATACCATTTTGTTACTTACATTCCTTGGTGCATTACTCTTGTTTTCTATTGTTATGCAAAATGCATTTATTCTTAAAATTTTGAAAATGAAAGGTGCATTGAAAATTTTTAAAACTGTTCTTCGAAAACGCATTCGAAAATATAAGAAATTACTTTGACTAGTGGAAATTTCGGAAGGATCTCTTCACTCCTCGAAAAATCTCATTGTTGCAGAAACACTTTTAAATCATTGCTCTGACACAGTCCCCAGAGAGACTATAAGCTGACAACCTTTTCTTGGGTAACTCGAAAGTGTCCCTCAGGTTTTCTTCTCCCCATGTGAAGACATGATACTGTGCACCCAAGCAGATTACCTTCTCCCCCAGAGAATTTAGAACTTTAAAACCAGATTTGGTTCTACCATTGATTTTTCTTACCTATGATTGACGTATTGGTTGCAGAGAATGCAGGGTATCTCCGTCGAGATGTTTATTTCATCTCTCGTCCCGTCTCTAGTCTGTTTCGTCAGCATACGCAGGGGCATAAGCATCACATGCCTATTCCATATATTCATTTCGCATACTCATTACATGCTCATTTCGCATACTCATTACATACTCATTTCATAACATCCTGCATGATTAACTACATAGACATTAACATACATTCACATTAACATACGCAGTAACATATGCGTTAGCATTCACAGGTTCATTATGTTTCACCATCATTGGTTGTTACCGCCGAGTAACTGGGTTTGTCCATTCTCTCCAAATAGATCGTCAACCCTAAGCATAAAATACATATGTGTTTCCAAGTTTCCCTACAGAGCTCATTCCTCGTGGATGACGGTTACTTCAGCTATCTTTCCTCGCCCGGATAAGATATTTACCCTTCGAGATCATTCCCTCGATGGAGTCTTGATTACCAGTCTTCTTTCTAGCTCGATCCTAGATTGAATCTCAGTATTGTCGGTCGTCGAGCCCAACCGGACGTGCAGTTATTTTGCACCATCTAAAGATTTTCACCATACCATGGCAGATACGCGACTGTTCTCGCCCGAGAAATTTATCACTGTACACGGATGTGCATTTATTTTGCACTATCTTTCAAGAAAATCAACCACAATCCTTTACAGATACACACCAGTTCACGCCTGGAAAATCTATCAGTACAACACTTTACATCTTATAGCATCGGTATGCGACATTTCTCGCCTGAGAAGCCAATCCTATCTTCGTCATGACTCGCAGCAAATGGCCATCTCCATTGAGCAGTTGGGCTTCCATTTTCCCTGTTGTCTTGAAGTATGGGGAGGTTTGAACCAAATCGTATTCAGGAGAGCACGATCTTGAAGTACGGGGAGGTTTGAACCAAATCGTATTCAGGAGAGCACGATCTTGAAGTACGGGGAGGTTTGAGCGGAATCATATTCAGGAGAGCACGATCTTGAAGTATGAAGAAGTTCATTTACCCTTTAGTAAAAGAAGGAGCGGAATCATATTCAGGAGAGCACGATCTTGAAGTATGAAGAAGTTCATTTACCCTTTAGTAAAAGAAGGAGCGGAATCATATTCAGGAGAGCACGATCTTGAAGTATGAAGAAGTTCATTTACCCTTTAGTAAAAGAAGGAGCCGAATCATATTCAGGAGAGCACGATCTTGAAGTATGAGGAAGTTTATTTTATCCTTTAGTAAAAGAAGAATTAGAATCGTATTCCAGGCGCCGACCTTAAATATGAGAAGATTTAGATATCAGATAATGCAGCAGCCTCTTTATTTGAGTGCTTATTCATTTTGGCACATAAGTCCCTTCCAACGATAAGTGACAGTTCTCCCTCGAGAAGCTTATCAGGGCATTTCCCATTAAAGTCCATTTATTTTGGCATACAGCCGGTTTTTACCCTGTATTTTTGCTACGGATTCCCGAAAAGTCCGTTTGATCCTGTCACGAGGGATAGGTTACAGAAGCTTGGATGTTATTCTTTGCTCAATGCTCCATGCATTCTGTGATCGATCTTGCAATCGTGCTTGATCCAGTTTTACTTTTAGATTCCCAGTGGAGGCCGTCTCACAGGTGTCATCTCCATTTGAGAATCTCGTTCCCAAAATGACAATTGGTCGTGTTCGCACCAGTTGACCATCATTTTAGAATTCCCCAGGGTTGTACTGTATCCCAGCGCGTCGTTCTCCCCAGTGTGTTTCTTCTCGTAGCGTCCGTCCCTGTGTCGTCGCATTCGTCAGCATTTTCGCAATTCATCATTCCAGCATACGCATCATATCATCTGCATTAATCTGTTCTCGCCTTGTCCATAGCATTTGCATATCACTGCATCTAAGGACAAAATTTTCGGTTATCTATATTTAAATCTCTCCACCACGATTCCTCGAGTCTCTGTCACTTAAATCGTCCGGTGTAGCTATTTAAATAGGGGCAACTGTAATACCCCAAATTTTACCCTTACATTTAGACAGTCATGGCGCATGACATTTCATTTTTTGCATCCATTAATCACTAACCAATTATTGAGCGCGAGTTGTTTTGCAGGAATTATCCCTAGGGGCGTTTTGGTCATTTTGAAGCATAATTCGTAATTTTGGGCCCAATGAGGTTTTATTCCTGAGTCATTTATTTACGTGGGTTGATTATGTTAAGATATCAATTTGTTTGGGTTCAAGGCGATGCGAGAATCTGGTCTGGGAAACATGGTTTTGGCAAGAATTCATTCTTCTATCTTCCCGTTCATTCTAAAAGGAAAACAGTGAAACTTCGACTGATTAATGGAACTTATTCATGTTGAGGGTACTAAGCTTATTATGCAAGATTGGATCGAATTAATTTCAACCTTTATTCAGGGATAGTTGGCTGGTGAGGTTTAATCGGAGGTTGAGGTGTTTGCAGCAAATTAAAATCATGGAAAAGAAATTGGAAAATGATTTTAATAAGATATGTGAATTTTATCCATAATATCTTATTATTATTATTACAATTTGTAAAGTGAATTTGGATAGAAATTTGAAGTTTATTCATAATATTTTATCAGGATTTACAAAGAGGAAGTAATTTGGATAAAGAATATCATTGAATTTATTCATAATATTTTTTATTACAAGTTACAAAAGAGAAAATCAAAATGGTATTTCCTAAGGTTCTAAGTCATGTGGGTTGTGTTGATGCTTCGCGCTCGTCACTCGCTATCCGATTACCTGCACAATGAAAACAAAGAAAATAGAAGAAAATGTCAGGAGAAATAATTCGACACTCTCAGAACAGCGTCATCACTGAGTGCCGGGAGTGGCACAACCGAAGCTGCGTCCTACCCCCGTTACCGATCCGCGCCGTTGGCGTCAGATCAGGTAACATCTGTTCTTATCATACGGGACAACCGAGAGATAGAGATAAAAGAAGTGGGACAAATTCGTTTTTTCCGTATTTGGATCCATTCACCAAGTTGACTGATACAAGGTTAAAGCAGCACAATCAATTTGGTCATAAACCCGGATGCCGACGGGTATGAGCCACTTTGTGTTCAAGTTTTTTTCAACACCTGAAATTCCACAACAGCATCAGTGCAAAATTGATCACAGAACTCAAAGCCAAAGCAGTTCATAAGCTGCATAAACAAAACAACTCACAGGATGCTCAAAGTTAGATAAACACTTCAATTCACAAGGTACCAAAAACCAGCACATGTTCATAAAAAAGGAAGGACCAAGTCCAACACTTCGCAAGCCGCTGAACCAGCTCGAAGAAAGTAGAACAACAAGTGCGAGAACATCGAGTTCAAGTTAACCAAAGATAGGAGACTAAGTGTGATTCAGCAAACCATCAGAGTCAAGCTCAGTTTGTATCAGTAAGATCCCGCGATCAAGTTACCTCAAAACCGCTAAGCACATCGAAAACAAGACCATATGAAGGGCTCAGTCGAAACATCATGGCCCCACACGCAGGCTTTGGTTCAGTCAAGGAAGCATTACCCTTGCGCCAAAAATGAGTATCAATAGAGGGCATATCTGGGCAACACGCGCCGTAGACCCGCTCAACTACACAAGAAAGTCAAAAGTTAAAAGGTTGATAGTATCAGTAAACAGGTGGTTCGAAAACCAGAGGGGTCAAAATAACATCCACGGTAACTAAACAATGCCCTTATTACCACAAAGAACCGAGTTCGAATAAGATCAGAAAAGAATCAGACTATCACAAAGCAGCTCGAATGAGAACATAACAGATGGTTGGATTAATTGAAGCATACCAAATCCGAACCAGGCCATCCAACTGAGAACTGCATGAAAAACAATGGAAACAACAAAGAGATTCGAAGCTATATCAGCCCTCAGCTAACCATCATCGGGCATAAGCGTTCGAGTGGCTGGGAGAGCCACGGCCGAAGCCGTTACTAATTCCCTACCAAACATCGAACTACGTGGCATACAGTAATTGTTGTTCAAGCCGAAGGTCGTTACCACTAAGGCATCCCAATCAATTGGCTCAGACCCTAAGGTCATCATCGCCAATAACCTTCACTCGGCTACTCTGACTAAGTCGAAGCACCAGCATCAATTCACTGAAAAAAGAAGAGGAAAGTGAGTATGTGTCCCAAAGCGATGTTCATGACCGAAATGAATGGAAAACCACACATCAGCTCAGAAAAAAACAGTTATTTGTTCTGAAAAAACCAGAGATGCATCAGTAAAGAGCATATCAATGGCGGCAACAGGATGAATCGAAAGAATGAGCCATATCACAACAGCAACGATGCAGTAAATCAAGAGGATAGGGCTCAGCTACGAACATCATAGCCCTAAGCTCGCAGCCATAAATCTGTTCAAGATATCGAAGACATTCAAAGCCGCATCAGAGGGATCCATAGGCATCACAGTGAAATTCGAAGAAGAGTCAGAGGCGTGTCAAGTTTGGATAACATATCTGCGACGAAACCAGAGAAACCTGCATAAAAAAAAAACCAACATGAATCCAGATAAAATCAAATCGAAATCAGCAATGTCCAAACGAAATCAAAACAAAGCAGTTCAGTTATCAAACAAATCAAATGAAAATCCGGGCAAATCCATATCCGAAAATAGGGAATCCTGAAAAGGGAAAGTCCAAATCAGATGAGATCAAACATATCAGAAAAAACGAAATCCAATCTCACCAAACCCCAATCAAATCTTAAAAAAGGAAATAAGATTCAATCAGATCGAAAAAATCAATAGTAACACAAATCCACTGGTATCAAAGCCCATGGAACCACAAGAGTATATAAAAGGAGAAATACCACCTGTGAGAGAGGGACGGACACATCGTTGAAACCCTAGAAAAAAACGGCGAACAACAATCGCAAGCAAAACCCTAGCGGCCGCGATATTGAAAGAAGAAGAAGTTTTCAACCAAAACCATCACAAACAGCCATCGATCACACCAAACGAAAGACCACCGGCGCCGTTTTAACCAAACGACGGGCAATCAACCGTTTCGGGCCTCAGCTCACTTCATCATCGGCCATCTTCACCGAAACGCCGTCGTAAATGTAAGCCATGAAGCGTTTTCCTCACAATTTTCGTGTTTTGTTTCAGGTTAATAAAGGATGAACGACGAACGAAGGAAGAAGATGAGAGGAGCGAGCGACGAACGAAGGAAGAAGACGAAGGAACAACGGCGCCGCGAGGGATAGGGTTTCTCAAACCCTATTTTTTCCCCTTTTCTATATCTCACCAACCGGGTTGGGTCCGGGAGTGATGACCGGCCCAACCCCTTTTATTTTTTACCTTTTTTTCTTTTTTTATATAATTAATTAGTTAAGTTTTATTAAACTTTTAAAAAAACTAATATTAAAATTGTTTTTTAATAAATAATAATTTAAAACCTTTATATAAAATAAAAAAAACCTGTTTATAATAATAAATAAAAACCATTTTTTAAATAAGTGTATTAAAATCCTTTTTTTTAAAAAATATAGTAATTAAGTTAAAAATAGTTTTAGGGTTTGAGTTAAATTAATATTAATTTCATTTTAATTTAAGTTGAAGATCATATCCCAAGATAAAACCACAAAAAGATGCATAACTTTACTTCGTCACCATCTGACGATTCTGCCCGTTAACAGTGTTTGCTCGTTTTGCAGTTTATTGCGTTTACCGTTATTTATTTCATTTTTATGGCATTTGTCATTTTTGTAACTGCCTCCCGGTTGTAACCTCGCGAATCCTAATAATCGCTCTTTAAATTCTGTCTTTAAATTTCTGCTTTCATGGTTAAATTAGGACATTATTCTCTGTTTGCATGATTCAATTATTTCACACATTTATCAATTATTCTATCACACTACACACATCCGAAGGTTAGGTCTAGCTTTTGGTCGCCGCGCCAATAGTCCTCAACTTCAAACCCTTTCTCCTTACAAACCCTAATTTTCACAAATGCCTCGCCGCAGGCAAAATTACAATTTTACCCCTAGCATTAGGTCAAAAAGCCGCCGCGCTCATTTTAGGGTTTCCCGCCGTGGAATCCCTAATTTATCCCTAATTACAACTTAACATTTCAACGTAGAGATTTGGAGTTTCTACACTCCGCGTAAGCGTGTCCTTAAGACATGTTTATTCCCCTTGAGACCTTGACCACAGTCAAGAAGTCTCTAACCTCCCTTTTGAGGGGAACTACGATTACTCTGATTCCACTCCCGTAAGGATACGTAGGCACAAGATGCGATGTCTTGCCGAGTAAACTTAGAATTAACCCCTTAGGTCTCTTTTCTCACTTTTAATCCCTTTGTACATATACCTTAAGCAAATAAATAAAGCAAATAGTAAACATCTGAACAAAAGGTTCCTGTAGAGTACTACAGAAGTTTAGGGTGCTAATACCTTCCCTAAATTTAACCAACCCCCGAATCCTAGAATCTCCCCGCATTGTGTTTACGATGCAAAATAGGTTTTCCCTCTTTTGACCTTTTCCTTCGGATAAATCAAAGAGCGGTTGTAAATTGAATTGCGATTCAAACTCATTAATAGTTTGTGATCCTATTTCCCCCGCAACACTGGGCATATCTTGATACAACCATGCAAACACATCAACAGATTCCTCTAGAAGCTTGATCAAACTCTGCTTGACATCAGCCCCAAGTGTTGTACCAATCTTAACCTCTTTCTTTTCTTCATCGGTGCCAATATTAATCAAATCTACATGTTCTTTGTGAGGTTGAAGCTCTGTGTATTCATACTCAACCAACCTTGCCAGTTTAGTGGGGATTTCAAAATCTTCCTCACCCTCATCTTCAACTTGATATATGGGCGAATCAAAGTTAAGGGCGAAAGCAGGGTCATTGGATTCAGCAGGGTTTGGGATATTTCTGCATGTTTAGAAGGTTTATTTTATTAAATGCACAAAAAAATGCAAGAGAAAGAAATGTTCTTTTTTTTATAGTTTTAAAAGATTGCCAATTTCTTTTAAAGGTAAAAGCGAAAAAAAACAGTAAATGAAACAACAAGAATTTAACAAAATGCATTTATTTAATAATCATTTGAAAGTAAAAAGGTGGCCCTACAAAATAATCCAATAGCCTTGGGCATGGCTATGGAATTTTTGAAAACAACAAGCAAAAAGCATTAAATTACTTTGACAAGGGAAAAATCACGGGGGTCTATACTGCTTCCCAATTGCTCAAAGCCGCGTCGCACTTGAATGCCAAGTTGCTCAAGTCTTCGTCTTTATCATTATCCTCAACAACATTGATCTGGAAACCTCCGCTGACAAATACTTCCTGGACAGGCTTCGGACGACCTTTGGAAGATGTAAAAGCTTTAACATGAGTTGGTTTGTAACCCAACCCATGACGATTCATCTTGGTCTTGATGTCTATCACTTCTCCCCAACCTTCAAGTATACCTCCTTCGATTGTTGACCTGGTGCTCTTGAAAGATGCGAAAGACGGATTACTCTTGCCCAATGTTTCTTCGAATTCCAACAGGACAACATTGGCGATCTCAAGTGCTTGAAAAGAAGTTTCTAGAGCGTCTTCATCAGCTTCTATGTAATGAAAAGAAGACAGGTTACTTACCATTAAATCCTCTTCACCATGTATAATAACCAGCTTATCATTAACCATAAACTTCATCTTCTGATGTAGTGTTGAAGTTACGGCACCAGCAATAGGAATCCATGGCCTTCCAAGTAAACAACTATAGTTAGGATTAATATCCAGCACTTAGAATGTGATGTTGAATACATGCGGACCAATCAAGATCGGTAGCTCAACTTCTCCAATTACATTTCTGCGAGAACCATCAAACGCTTTGACTATTAAAGAAGTAGGTCTCATCTCGGTCTCCTTGTAAGCTAACTTAGTAAGAAACCTCTTAGGTAAAATATTTAAAGAGGAAC
Source organism: Lathyrus sativus (assembly GCA_963859935.3). NCBI lineage: Eukaryota > Viridiplantae > Streptophyta > Magnoliopsida > Fabales > Fabaceae > Lathyrus > Lathyrus sativus. The sequence goes on along the minus strand of CAWUDS030002234.1, from coordinate 44,616 downwards.
CGGTATCTACAAGTACCCTTGATAAATTATCTTCCTGACATTTCACGGACACATGTAAGGCACGGTTGTGATTCTGACCTTCTCTTGGTAACTCCTCATTGCTGAAGATAAGAGTATTACAAGCAGTAATATTTACAATCACACTGTCAAACTGACTAGTAGTAATATCCTGAGCAACATGAGCTTGAGCCAACAACTTTTGTAATGCAGTTCGATGAGCAGGTGAATTCATCATCAAAGATAGTATTGAGATTTTTGGAAGGAGTCTGGTGAAGTTGATCAATGACTTTGTAATCACTTTTTCTGATGATTCTTAGGAATTCAACGTCTTCATCATTTGTAACCGCTTCTTTCCCTTTGTCTTTGGCAGGCGCAGTAGTAACAGTTTCCTTAGGCGGAGCCTCAATGAAGCGGGGAGTATAAATACGACCACTTCGTGTCATCTGTCTTGCCCTAGCTATATTAGTCACATCTTCACTAACAATCCTTAATTCTTCCCTTGGAATAGCTTTCCCAATTTCTTTGTCAATCATGGTCACATCATACTTCCAAGGTACAACTTTAAATGGATTAGACTTCTGAATGATCAATGGCTTTGGTTGATTAATTGCAGAAGTAACTGGCTTTGATGTATTGAAAATAGGTAATGCAGAACTTGATTTTGACAAATTGAAGACGGGCACTTTAGCACTTGTTTCTGGCAAATTAAAGATGGGTTTAATCCAAAAACTTCATCCTTCTTCACTTTGCTAACCACTTGTAGGAAACCATCATTGATCAAATTCTGAATATCATTATGAACCAACATACAACCTTTGATACTGGCATCACAATTTTTACAATCATTATGGCAAACATTTACCAAACCTGCCTCAAATAGATTTTAATGGAGAACTCGGAGAGGAGTTTTAATCTTAGAAACATCAAGAATTAGGCCTTCATCAATTACCTCATCAACAATATTAACAACCCCATGAGTAGGCAACAGATTGCTCTTAACATTCGACTGAGGATCATCAAAAGACAGAATCTTCTTTTCCATTAAATCTCTTACAAGGTGCTTGAGAGCATAACAACTTTCTAGATCATGGTCAGGTGCACCCTCATGAAATAAACAATGAGCGGTAGGGTTGTAATTAGCTGGCAGCAGATTAGGAGGTGAACCCAAAGCTCTTGTAGTTATCAGACCTTGTTGCACTAATGAAGGGTACAATTCGGTATAAGTCATCGGAATAGGGGGCATGGCTTGTACTGTCTCCTGTTAGGAACATTTTTGCGAGGTGCCTGATTCTTCGGTTGTTGATAGGTAGGAACGTTGGGCGCTGTCACGGTGAAATTTGGATACTAAACTATTGATTAGTTTGAATCTTTAATTCATTTTGCAACCGAACTTTGATTTATCCAAAGGAAGGGATAAAGATCGAAATTCCCACAATGCAATGCAAATGCAAGCTAGAGAGTTATAGGTTCGGGGGTCGGTTAAACTTAGGGAAGGTACTAGCATCCTAAGTTTCTGTAGTACTCTACAGGAACCTCTTGTTTTATGTTTGTTTATTGCTAAGGTTTATCTGCTTAAAGGTTAAAAGACCTAGGGGGTTTATTTCTAAGTATACTCGATAAGATATCGCATCTTATGCCTACATATCCTTACGGGAGTGGAATCAGAGTATTTGTAGTTCCCCTAAAGGGTTTGAGGAGTTCTTTGACTGTGGTCAAAGTTCCTACGGGTTTAAGGTAGTTGTTTGATTGATTTTAGGAGAAAAGACGAATTGTCATTTTAAGGGAGATTTAACCACCACAAATTGTAGGAAAATAGTCTTTGCATCGTCTTAAGAGAAGGGCTCAAGTACTCGGATATTGATCGACGAGTACGCCTCTATCTCTCTTAAGGCAAAGTCCCTACACATTGATTGTATTGATGTGGGGTTGAAGTTTTATCTCGCTTAAGATGATTAACATCTATTTCTCTATTGTGTTTGAATATTTGAATTGAGTTGATTTGTTTGTATCTAAGTTGTAAAGATAGAGGTCCTTCCTATGGGGTATGATCTAATCTTAAGAGATCGACTTGAAAGGGATCAAGGATCAAGTGGGAGTATGATGCAAATGATGTGCACTACACACAAGTGTCGAATCATGTGTAGGTTCTTCCTTTGGACGGAATGCGATGCAAGAAAGATAAATATGATAATTGTAAATTGCGGAAGATAAATTGCGAGAAAATAAAGCCATACACACGCATGAAAGCGCTAAGTGTGTGAAGGTGAGTGAGTTGTGAATACGTGCGTGGAATCGGAGCGAGGCTATAAGCGTGCACGATTGGATTAAGTTGACGGGGGATTAATTAAGTTGTAGGATTGACTTATAAGAAAATATTATTTGGTGAGATTTGATTTTAAGTCACTTAAGGGAATGGCTCTAAAAGAAGGGTTCAAATATTATTATTATCAAATGTTATTTAAATTATAAAAAAAGTTTCTGGTTATGAAGGTTTGTTAAAGTTATTATAGTGGATCATGAAGTGAATTTTTAATAAAATAGAATGGTTGGTTTAATTAGTTATGAAGTGGATTTTTATTATATAAAAGTTATTTTAAAAAAGTTCTTAATTATTATAAAAGCTAGAGGTTGATTTTAGGTCAAAAGGTTTTATTATCATCGTAAAAAGGTTAATTTAATAAAACGGTTTTTTATTAATATAAAAAGGTTTAGTCATTGTTATTAACAAATAAATAAATATTATTAGATTATGAAAGATGATTTTTTAAATTGTTTGTTTTTTTACTTAAGTTATTACAAAAAAGGTTTTAACGAAATAAAAATATTTTTAGATTTATGAGAAATTGGATTTTATTATTAAAAGAAATAAAGTTATACTTAAGGATTTTTACAGAGAAAAAAAAACTATAATTAATTGTTTTAAGAAAGTCTATTAAATTAAATAATAACGGTTAATTGAAAAGATATTAGTTAATTTTATAAAAAGTTGATTAGGTTTACTGATTAATTAGAAAACTGATTAGTGGAGTTAATGGAGGATTAGCTAGGCGGATAGATTGTGTGGGGGCGCAGGTCTGGGCTTACGGTGGGTGTGCAACGTGAGGGTCGTTAGATCGTGATCAAGAGGTGATAAGTGTCTGTGAGGTGAGGTTTCATTACACTATGATAAGCATACACGCACACGATTACAACAGCACACAAGCAAAACGAGAAAAAAACCCTAATCCCTTTCAATTCCCCTCTTTCGTTGCCGATTGTTTCGCGTCTCCGTCTCGGTTTCCCTCATCGTTAGCTTTTCGTCGATCTTTCTTCCTCTCCTCTCGTTCGCTCTCTCTGTTCTTCAATCTCTCATTCTCACTCTTTTGTTCCCTGTTCGCCTTTCATCAATTCCTCCTCAAACCGTTCTTAGAGTTTTCCTGAAATTCAAAACAAAGACAAACAACAACAGGCAAAATCAAGCCAAAGCAGTGTCCATGAATCAGAGTGTACTAGATAGGGAACGAGTTTACCGGTTTGGAGGGGTGTTGGTGTGGATCGCGGATGGCTCACAATGCAGGTCAAGAACGGAAACGGTGATGACGGAAAGGGTTACGACGATGATGGATGCGAGGGCCTAAAAATGATGGTGAAGTTCTCGGCTGCTGCGGGCTTCTCAAAAAAAGCCAAGTCCCCCCCTTTTTGTGAATTTTAGGGTATTGTTGAATCTGGGATTTTTCTGTGGTATTTCTGGGTTTATGTGTTTCAAAATTTTTTTTTCTTCTGTGAATGGATTGTTGTGAATTGTTGTGGATTCCCCTGTTTTTTCCTCCTCTTTCTCTCCCTGAGCTTCTTCGCACTTTATAGGTGAGCTATGGGCCTCCATGGAAATTCGTTTAAAGACCTTCCTATTTGGGAGAATGATGTTTGATCTCATCTAAGGTAATTTAGAAACCTTCCCCTTTCATCTTATTATGTCGGGCACTGCTTTGGAAAGAAAGTAGAGTCATGACTCCTCGTGATAATGGTACTTTCTACTTCAATCGAACATGTTTGTGTACGCTTGAAATGTGATGAATATTGTTATGAAACATGTCATTTTCAAATTGTCTGGGATTTAATGTGTCATGAATGCTTCCTTGTTTATTAACTTGCCTCGAATAAAAAAATCGGTGTTTAATTTCAAATTGAAAAAAAGAAGTCTGGTGGTTTTTTTACACACGGTTGCAGGTAGGTTGGGTTATTCATCATGAGGTTAGGATTCTCAGCCTGTTTTTACGTGGGGTAGTCGACTCTTAAGTCAAAATTCCTGGTAATCCAAACAAATTGCAATGAATGGAACGGTTTCAGTGGCTATACATGTCTCGGCTGGTGGGCTAATCTGCAGGTTAAATTTCCAAAACTATGAGGATTATCATATGGTTTGAGCTTCAGCTGTATTGAATTCTGGTTTAAATCAAACTTTGGGCAGGAACATCCACCACCATCACAGGTTGATAATTTTTGACTCCTGTGCTTCAAAGAGCTTTTAATTGACCGATGATAAGTTCCATTTTGACAGGGTCATGCCTATGATGGCTTTTCCTTCTCTTCTTGATTAATTGTTGCTGCTTGTGATTACGACCCGTGGTTGTTTCTATTGCCGGGAAAAAAACGAATTCTTGACAACCACATCAACGTACAAATTGTAGATACGATGGAAGAATGGAGTGAGACTGTTGTTGTACATCAAAATGTCCTGTTAATAATGCAAAGGGTGTTCCCAGCAACGGTGGAGTCGGCATGAAGTTGTGGCTGTGGGGCGCGACTTTTTGAGTTTCAGTTTGACTTTTAATCCCACTTTAGCTCTTGTGTAACAAATAACTAATTCTCTACTTCTTCTCACAGGTTAACTAAGCTGCCACAACCATACTCGCTTCTTCAAAAAGAGTTCTAGCAGCATATCAGCGACCACAGAATCCTCGATGTTCCTCTCACAGGGTAATAAAAGCTTACGTCTTCTTCTCATCCGAACGATGTTTCCCACGATAGTTAATAATATGATAATTCTCATTACTTATCTGAATGCTAGAATTCAAATACGATTCAGACGCTCTCTAATCTCATGCATTTGAATTTGTGTAGGAACTGGAGTTGTGAGGAAGAAAAACTGCTGAGCAGGCGCATTCTGGAGGCTGCTAGTGTGCAAGCAAAGGAGTGTGGCGATACAACATGATTACTGCCGAGATGTGTAGAATGGAGGCTGCCCGTGGTTGTATTTTTCAAGGCTCAAAACCTTTTCGATAAGTGCAATGTTCTCTCAAGCTAGAAAAGGGGCTTCAGTGGCGATTACATGTCGGAGCTTCTTCTTGTCCTATTGTGTTGCAGATAGATTACAGCTTGTTATTATTTGTCTGAATGTTGTCCATATGGTGATGCCATTGCTTCCGGGATTCTTTTGCGGGTTGTTCTTGGAAGCGGTTTTGTTTAAACAAGGTGGTAATGGGTCTGTAAGGCGGGTGATGATACCAACTCGAAATGGCCTGCAAGCAAGGGAAGTCAACAATATGTGAACCGCGGTCACGTAATGCTGGCGCTGTTTTGCTTTCTGAATTTTATCGTGCCTGGGCTATGTTGAAAACAACATACTGGTCACTAATGAAGTCTTGAAGTAGTGAAAACAAAATCTTAGAATGATAATGGCGGTACTCTGGTTCAATTTTCCTCCGCCAAATTCTTGTAGAGAAATTTATGACTGTTGATTAGGAAGTTTCTAATTTATGAAACTCTTTGTAGTAATGTAATTCAGATAATGTCATGTAAAATGTTGGATATAAATAACAAGTTTCGATCATATGAGCAACAGTGAGACAACCTTCTACTAAATGATCACGTGTCATATTCTCTCTTTACCGAATTCTTGGTTTCATTGACTAAGGATGTTGTTGGGATTTACAGTGAGCCAGGAATTTGAAATGGCATCCTTGTATCACTTTAAAATCAATTTTAGCGCGCGCACACACACTTCTGTGAAAAAGGAAAGTCCCATTTAAAAGAAGGAAATGCTTGGTGATCCCGAAGTCTTGCGTATAAGTATGAATCCTCTACTTTCACCTTTTAGTAAAAAAACATAAATTTAACTTATAATCTTCGAGAGAAAATTGCCTGTAGGGTGACTTTGTATTGAATTATTAATTGGCATGGAATTCTTCTAATACGTTGCAATAACGAGCATCTGAATCAGAACCTTTAAAACATGGACTCCATTTTAAACTCTTGATGGGTCTTAAAAATCTCGAATTTCGAATATCCCTTTGAACGTTAAAGAAAGTTTTATCATACTAAAACCAAACGGTTATCCCTAAAGTGTGTCAATGCACCAATCGAACAAGAGTTCGCCATGAACTTGGTCCTTGAGATTCCATCTTGCGCAGCCTGCGTCTTTATTTATAAAATATGCGACAACTCAGTGGTATGAATTTAATCCTGGGCTTGAATATGATGAACTCCCCATGGTAGAATAAGATCCAACTCTTCACACATAAATCCATACTGCCCTTAACTTCAGAGCTAGATAAAAGCCATCCAGTTCAAATCAGCTTGTGAGCTTATTGTAAACTTTGATAAAACTTAATTCAGGATTGGATAAACCACATGAGAAATCCCTCAACCCTACCACCGGCTTAATACACCTGCACGAGTTGGTTAACCATAATAAACATGTAAAAATAAAACGATCATGAAATAAGCGCAAGGAGGCGAAATCGTATGGTCAAAAATTAGGGTGTGACAGGCGCTCGTTGATAATTGGATGGAACTTGTGCAGGCTGATAACCAGGAGGTTGTTGATAGGCCGAAGGCTGATAAATAGGAGCTGGTTGCACAGGCTGATAAGCAGGAAGTTGCTGATTGAAAGTAGGTGTAACAACAGCTACATATGGTTGTTGAGCAAACTGGACAGGATAATCTTGTTATTGAACATAGTTTTGTTAATGTTGCCAAGGTTGATTTCTTATTCTGCTTGCAGTTACTGCATTAGTTTCACCCTCTTTCTTCTTGTGAGAGGTAAATAAAGGCTTCTTAGTATGGTCTTTGTTGGAGCTTGAACTACCAGCAGTACTTGACATTTTCCCACTTTTCAGACCCAGTTCTACCTTCACACCAACATCAAAATATCAGAAAAGTTTACAGTCACACTACCGACCATTCTTTCATAAAATTCAGGGCAAACAGTATCAACAAACCAATCAGCTAGCTCTTTTTCATTCAAAGGAGGTTCCACTTGCGAAGCAATTTCTCTCCATCTCTGAGCATACTCTTTGAACGATTCAGAACTCTTCAGGGACATACTCAGTAATTGCCTTCGATCAAGAGCCAGATCCATATTGTACTTGTAATGCTTGATAAAGTCGTCAGACAGATCTTAAAAACTTTTGATGCAAGATTGATCTAGAGTTAAGTACAATTTTGATGAATCACCCTTCAAATTATCTTGGAAACAGTGAATCATCAGCTTATCATTATCAACATGAGCAGCCATTTTACGGTAATACATGGTCAAGTGACTCTTCGGGCATGTAGCTCCTTCATAAGGATCAAAGCTAGGAGTTTTAAACTTTAGAGGGATAACCAGTCCAGATATGAGACATACTTCTCTGGCAGCACCACCAAAGATTTGATTTCCTTCCACATTTTCCCTGAGTTTCTCATGACGTTCATCTTCATCTTCCTTCATATCAGGAACATCATATACCAGTTCATTGAAGTATGATTGCACATGAGTATGAACAACAGCTGGTGCAAAAGTAGGAATCACCTGTGGAGTTTCAGTAACCAAAGGAACAACTTGTTGAACAATAGGAACCGCAGCAGGTGCCAGCATAAAACCAGGTGGAAGACCGAATGAAGGTATATTTATAGTAGTAACAGATGGTCGAGGGTCCACAACAGTATTGGCAATCTCATAAACAACAGTGGGTTGAGTATCCATCCTTGCACGTATAACCTGTAACATCTTCATAATCTGCCCTACTTCCCCGAAGGTCTTCTAATTCATTGCTGGCACAACCAAGCTCTTGATTTTGTTTTGTCATCTTTTTACGAGCTCGAGCTCTGGTGTTGTACTGGTGCAGAGGACTAAAGGTGAAATAACTGGAGACGAGAGAACGAAAATAAGAAAATTAGACGGAAAATGCACATGCAAAGACATGGATGCAATGCAATGCAGTGGTTTCAAGGATTTCAACGGCAAGTTGCAAATATTGTTAGGAAAATTGAAAAAAAATTGATTTTGAAAATTTAGGTCTTTTTTTTTATTTGCAAAGGACTGGAAGTTGAATTCCTTGAAACCAGGAATGTTATGATGCTTGAATGGGTGCACAAACACATAGATGTACAGATAAGCAAACAAGGTCCTAGGTTAGCGGGTCATGAGGATGGAGCTATGGTCTACCCATCCCGAAAGGTATGTACTAAGGGTTAATTGTACTTGCAGAATAAGGGTTCTAAGAGGTTCCCAAAGTCATCAGTCCATCTTTCGGATATTATCAATTTCCCGAATAACTCGGTGATTAACAATACTCTCAAGAGAACCTCTTTTGAGTGTACTATCGCGTATCAACTATTTTGGGACTACTCCCTCATAGTCATTGCACTACATCCTAGAAAGGACAAGTGGGGTTAAAGATAACTAAAAGTTTCCAGTATCACAGGCTCCTAGGTCGAAAATAGTAAGTGTTTTCACGAATACTCGTTCAACAATACCATTCCCAAGAGAGCCTCAACTGAGCGATGATTCTCAAGTCAGCTTGGTTGGGAATCACTCCCTATAAGCCTCGTCGAATATATCACCTTCCTATCATAAGTACGCTCAAGTCCGGGTGTAGGACTTATCTCACAACAATATATAACCCAAGCAGATACAATCATATAAATATATATACAAATAGATATTTAACAAATAACATAAATAAACAAGTTAGGAGTAACCCTCGAAAGTTAGATGAAAGTCCCCAGTGAAGTCCCTATTTCTGTTGCGGAAAGAATCAGATGTCAAGCTATCAAATGAACTTGAATCGCAAATCTTTGAATTCATAACTGGTCTTTGATTTATTCGAAGGAAAGGTTAAAGAAAGAAAAACCTAATTGCATTATAAATACAATGCGGGGAGATTTAGGGTTCGGGGGTTGGTTATACCTAGGGAAGGTGTTAGCATCATAAGCATCTGTAGTACTCTTCAGGAACCTCTTATTTAATTTGTGTTATTTGGTATCTGTTGAAGGTATGCTAAAGGGTTAAAGATACAAAGAGAGACATAAGGGGTTAGTCCTAAGTATACTCGCCAAGAAATCGCATCTTGTGCCTACGAATCCTGACGGGAATGGAATCAGAGTATTCGTAGTTCCCCTCAAAGAGGGTGAGGAACTTCTTGACTGTGGTCAAGGTTCTAGGGGGAAGTAAATATTCATAGTGAAATACTTGCGTGGAGTGCGACGACTCCAAGTCTACGTTGAAATTAAGTTGAAAAGATGGGTAAGTAAGTATCCACTGTGAGAACTTACATGGAGTGCGACAACTCCTATCCTAAGGCTAGGAATAAAGGTTACTGGGTGAATGTCCACGGCGGGATGCTGCTTGGAGTACGACGACTTCTATCCTAAGGCTAGAATGAGGGTAGAATTAGAATTCTCTAATATTGACACGGCAGTCAATGAGAATGTTCTTTCCTTCGGAATATAGTGTTTGTGCAAGAAGATTAGCATGAAGTTTAACATAAATCCGGTAAATGAGAAATGAAAGTGGTTCTAGAAAATCCAAAGAAAAAAAGTGAATCCAATTCGAAAGTATTGCTAAAATTAAACAAAGGTTAAAAAAAGGTTAATTGAATAAAAAATCTAAAGTTCAACATGATTTGATAGAACACTAAATAAGTTAAAAATAAACTTAAGTCCTAAAATAAATCTAATTATTTTTATTTATATTTTATTATTTGCTAAAATAACATTGTGAGAATTAAAGAGTTTAAATTAAAATAATCCAATTAAACAAAATATTTTTCTTTAACTTCTAGGTTATTGAAAACTCTAACTTGTTAAAATTCTAAATTAAATTCTAGAAAAAAACTAAATTAATTTTATTTTTTTAATATTTTTTTTATTATTTTTATTTCTTTTTATTATTCATTATTATTATTATTATTATTATTTTTAAACAAAGAAAATTGGGCTCAACCCAAATCTAAAAAAAGAACAAAAAACTGAAAATAAAATAGAAAAACATGTTAGGCTGGTGGTGGTCAGCCCACCGGACCCAACCCACAAAAACGGGACAAAAAAGGGGTGGGGGTTTCCAGAAACCCTAAACCTAATTCCCCTTCTGCGCCCCCTCCCCCTCAATCTTCTTCTTCCTCAATCTCTCTCAACCATCTTTCTTCTCAATCTCTCTCAATCTTCTTCCTTCTCTTCTGTTTCTTTCTCCTCCTTCTTCTTCCTCTGTTTCTCTTCTTTCTCGTCTTCGTGTTTTCTTCTTATTCGCCTCTCACTTTCTCTTCTTTCCCTTCGCGGCTTCTCCTCTTCTTCCTTCTTCTTCAATCCCGATTTTCTCTCTTCTCCTAACTCAATAAGCCAACAACTCAAAGAACACAGCATCAAAAAGCATCACCAACAAATAAATTCTAAATTCTACAGATAAAGGAAACCAAACCTCTCACGGTGCACTCACGGCGGTCGATGATCTCGACGGAAGACGTGATTGATGCAGTCGCATCGCCCAGTGGTTTCAGTGAAGATATTGTTTGCGGTACGTCACTCCTCCTTTGTGAACTTCTTCCTACGGGGCTTTTTTTCCATCCCCTTTCGTACTTGTTCTACCGCTTCTTATAAGTGTATGCAGAAAAATTGATAATTTTGCTTTGGAAACAAAGTAATGGCTATGTCTTCTTGTCCCAAATTTGTGATAAAGTTGTTTCCGTTTTGAGTTATTCTTGTTTGATACCATTTTTGATTACCCTTGATTATTTCCCATATTGACAGATCTTGTTTGAAATTTGATGACTGGTTTTAATCTCTGTCTTGATGCGTTGGGCGACTGTTTTGGAAAGAACATGAAGTTGTGATTTGGCAATTATGAGTTTGAATTGGTTGTACTTGAATCGAAAACAATATTGCATTCTAACATTTCCTCTTCTGTTGTGTGTACATGAAACCTTGTGCGAGGGATCCAATGTCATGAGGTTAGCGGATGCGAGAGCAGCAATTTGGAGACGAAACAAGGAAATGGGGTTTAAATGAAGATCTAAAATAACCGTCACGCACCCATAACTCTCAAACATGGTATTCCAACACTTCTCATCTTTGACGGTTCGTGATATTATGAAATTCTTGCATTAACATATGTCATATTTATAGGATAGAAGCGTGAACTCATAGTGGCGTGTCGGCGGATGATTAATCAGCGAATGACTTCATTTCAGCTTGAATAGCTTGGGTTACTCCAAAATTAGTTAGAAGGCGGATATTACCGGTGCCGTCGACCAAATTTCTTATCCATGTTCAAGAGAGTTGAATGATTTAGAAGCTAATTCCCATCTCCCAATTCTTATCACATGCTAATCTAAATTCTAGATGGACTACTGATTTTTGTTGTATTTTGCGTATAAAAATCCTGAAGAACGTCAGGGATCGAGTCCATCCATATGGAGCCGAGCTTCGACATAACGTTAAAGCCAACAATTGGAGCCAGTTTAATCAAGCAGAGTCTTCTATCTTTAGGCCCTTTTGTAGGTAGTAGTAGTTGTTTAGCCTTGATTAGATAGTGTTTCAAGTGATGCACTAGTTAAAATGGAATAGAGACCACCATGAACTTTCCGTATTATTGCGCTCAAAACTTATGGCTCCCAGTATTATGAGTTACTACAATCTTTGTTGTTTGTTTAAATGCAGGTGATCATTGTGAAACACGCATTTCATCCAACAGGGACTGTTGGGCTATGTCAATGATCAAGACTTCTTTTTAGCGTTCAACAACCTCAGTACATAAAAAAATCAAAACATTTTATGCACTGATGAATGGAGCAGGTCGGTGGCGGGCCATGTAGGGTATATAGGCTTGCCCACAATTTAAATTAAAACTTGTGTTTCAATTCAAAGCCACAAGAAATTATGTAATGACTGTTTGCATTTGCCTAATGAAAACTTCATCTTTTCTTGTTTTACAATACTGAATACACTTCATCAATAGTGACAGATGATTAAAGTTGCGGTGAAAATTGGATATCAAGCTATTAAATTAACTTGAATCTTAATTCTTTTACAACCGAACTTTATTTCATCCGAAGGAAAGGTCTAAAGAAATAAAAACCTTTTTCGCGATGTAACGACAATGCTTAAGAGATTCGGGGATCGGGGGTTGGTTATACCTAGGGAAGGTGTTAGCACCCTAAGCATCTGTAGTACTCTACAGGAACCTTTTGTTTGATTGTTTGCTAAGTTTGTGAATATGTACTATGGATTGGGATATGGATTAGGGATAGGTAAAGACCTAGATGGTTTTCTAAGTTTGCTCGCAAAGACATCGCATCTTCTGCCTACGTATCCTAACTAGGATAGAATCAGAGCAATCGTAGTTCACCTCACAAGGGATGAAGAACACTTGATTATGATCAAGGTTCAAAGGGGAACAAACATGACAATGTTTGTGTGGAGTTTGACAAAACTCCCTATTCTAAGTTGTGATATTCAAAAGGGGAAGTAAGAAATCATGACGATGATTCTTACATAGAGTTGACAAACTCTATCCTAGGGTTCTAGTTGAAGAACACTCCTAGTACAGGTGGGTATTTTAGACTTAAAGCAAAGTCTAATGGTTTCTAAACTAAGGTTAAAGTGACTTAGAAAAGTCAAGGGAATGGGTGAATGAGTTATCCATAACATTAGGGTTAATGGAAAGGCTTTTCCTTTTGGAGAGGGACCGAAGAGGCAACTTGGATGAGAGTTAACACTTCATTACTTGGGGGAGAAAATTTTGAACAAGATAACAACATAATAAATATGCATCCATGGTGACAACCATTGAGTGAGCATGTGAAATGATAAAAATGAAAATGCATTGATGACAATCAAAGCAGTTAGTTAAGCAAGAAGAGTGACAATCAAGCTTCAGTGTATTTAGCAGATGAAGTGAAATGAACATGGTAACAACAAAAGATGAAGTATTAGCATGTTAGCTAACATTTAAGAGCATGAATGCAAACAAGTATCACAAACAATCACAAGTATATCACAAGAAAAATTCATCTGCGTATGCAAAAACGATCACAGAACGTACACAACTTGCACATAGTCAAAAGAGATGAAAAATTAGGCAAACATGAAAATAAAAATATGACATGAAAGTAGAAATTAAGATGAAAAAAATGCAAAAATAATGGGTGAAAAATGATTAAAATTGAGAGAGATATGAATTTTTAAAGATGGGATGAAAAATGACAAAAATTAACAAAAGGGTTGCCCTCCTCAGGGTCGAACCTAGGTTCATGGCATGCAAGGCGCTTAAGTGACAAGGTGACTACCACTGGGGTGGCTATACATCCGTTTGTAAATGCCACCCCATAAATATATATGGGTAAGTTCAATTTGAAAACCTGGGCAAGGTAAGAACCAAGAACAAGCAAATGCATGAAGATCCATAACTTTGTCAATTCCTAATGGATTTAAGCAAAATTTTAGTCTAAATTGAGTGGATTTTAACAAGGAATTCAGTGGTGGTGGTGATTTTAAAAGATCAAGCTTCCATTTTGAAATTCGATAGCACATGCATAATGAGCTTTTGAAATGCATTTTGATGTTCAAATCAAGTTCTAAACATTCTCAGACCAAACCCAACACATACACACAATGCAAACAGGTTGATGAACAAGTGTGAGTAATAAGTTATGTTCAAAACAAGTTCTGGTGAGAAGTGGTGTTCAAAATGCAAAACTGTCATGTAAGATGCAGGTTGATGTCTAGTTCAAATTCTAGGCACAATTTGATCAATTAAATCATATACATAGTTCACATATATATTGTTGAATGAATTCAAACACAAAGAAGGGCTCAAATAAGTCTGTCATGAAAAATGGCATTTTATGTGCAAGGTTGATTTTGAAAAAAAATGCATGTTGTGGTTCAGTTCCAATTCCCAACATTTTTTGATCAAATCATTCATACACACAACACAGGTACATGATATTAAATGAGTCTAAACCACACTTTTGATGTAAAACAAACTGGTGTAAAAAGTGGTATTCAAACTGCCAATTTGTGCTTGTGAGGTGCAGGGCAATGTCCAGTTTTAATTCCAAGTTCTTTCAAACCCTTTCAAACACATATACACCTTACATACATGATTTTGAGTGAGATCAAGCAAGAATTGAAATTCAAAACACTCTGTCATGGAAAATGACCAATAAGTTGCATTTTGAGGTTTGGTGATGCATGAAAAGTTCAAAATCAAGTTTAATGCATATTTAAGTCAAGTGAATCATACATACACCTTGAAAACATGTTAACAAATGAAATCAAGCAAAAGAAATGGCTCAAAACTGGCTGGTGCAGAAAATGACATTTAAGTTGCTTTTTGGTTTTAGGATGATGCAGTAGATTACTCAAAACCAGATTTAGGCACATTTTGATCATATGAATCATATACACATTCCTCATATATGCAAACAAGTGAGTCCAGGCAAGAAAAAAGGTTCAAACATGGCTGGTGTAAAATTTGGTGAACAAAGTGCTAGGTTTGTGAAGTGAGATGCATGAACATGTTCAATTTCTGTTCAAAACAATTTCAGACCAATTCAAACACATACATATCTTATATTCATGATATTGAGTGGATTCAAACACCAAAATAAGTTGGAAACAGACTGTCATGAAAAGTGATTCACAAAATGCAAGTTGTCATGAAAATGAGGCATGAGATATGAACTTTCAGTTCCACATACTTTCTGACTCAATTATTCACACACATAGCATACATACATGATATTGAGTAAGTTCAAACACAATTTGAGGCTAACATAGGACTGTCATGAAAAATGAGGGTTTGAGTGAAAACTTGGCCATTTTGATACAAGACATGAAAAATGCAGTTCATCATTTTAAGCACTATTGACCAAATTAATTCCACACACATATTGAATGCATGATGTTGGATGAATTTGAGCACAAATTTAACCATCTCTAGGCCTGAGATCACAGCTGGTATATTCATGGTAGAGTTTTGATACAAGCCATAACATACTTCCAACATAATGAATCAAAAATGCTAAAACATGAAATTATGGTGTAAAGCAAAGATGGAGTGTTTACATACCTCTAGTAGACTGTGTTGAGTAGATTAGAACACCAAGAAACCCAGAGGAACTTCCAAATAACACTAGCTTTGAAGCTTTCTTCTTTTTGAAGCAAGAATGCAACTCTTGAGGCAGTTGGAGAAATAAACTCCACCAATGATATTTAACACTTTAGACAGTTGAGGAATGATATATGAGAGGTGTTTTATTGATTAAAACACCAAGCAAATGCATAGAACAAGTTTTGGATGATTTTATGGCTTTTGGTCAAAGTAACTTGGTATGGAAGTTGACTTTTTGAATGGTGAGGTTTTTGAGTGATCTAAGGTTTTGGACACCTTCTATATCATATTTAGAGATTGTGTGGATGATTATTGAGGTGTTTGAATGTAGAGAACTGAGTTTGGCAGCAAATGTACCAAGACAGATTTTTGAAGCTTTTGGCAATTTTGTGATTTTTGTGATTTTGAAGTAAAAAGTGGAAAGAGTGAGAGCTTTATGTTTCTATGGTTTTTATAATCAATATTGTGTATCAAATGAAGTAACGAGGGCTCCCTTTTATAGGCAAATGAAGAGAGGGGGCAGATTTGGAGATTTCTTCACATGAAAGAAAGGTTTTACACCTTTGGATCAAACCTCCACAAAGGGGTTTCCTTGGCTGATGGGTAAGCCCAATAGTCAAGGAAAATGATGATTTTGAATGGGCTAAATGCAGGCTAGAGAGTGTAGGTTGATGGCTGGTTCAGATTCACTTTTCCACCTCATGCTTGCCTTATGATTTCAAATGCAAGTTGTAAAGCCACTTGCAAGCCCACTTGCAAGTTTGGCTAATTCCATCTTCTCTGCATTTCCTTCACATTTCTATGCTTCAAACCCTCTACATATCAGAAAAAACAACATCTAAAGGCTTGAGTTTGGTCAGATTGATGAAAGAATGGATTCTTGAAATTTTGACAATGTGGGACTAAAGTGTGAAATCACCAACTTGCCATAACCATAACTTTCAGCTCACAAATCCTTTTGAGATGTGCTAGTACTTTTTAAAAAGCCCTCAAATATATCTAAAACATTCATGTTTTCATGAGTTTCAATTTCCCAAAGGAACTTGGTCAAAAGGTCTCCCAAAGTTGCTAAAAAATGAATTTAAAAGTGAAATTTCTCTAAGTCTTTTTCCCTTCTAGAAATGAATTTGATCATAACTCCAAATCTATGCATTTTCTAATCATGGACCACTTAGGGACTTTTGTAGGATTTGTCAAGAGCTTTCAAATGAGCTTTGAACCAACTCAATTGGATGTGTGGTTAAGGAGTTATGGTTTAGCCCCTTTCAAAACCCTAATTTCCCGATTTTTCGATTATTCCTTCATCCTTGATCCAATGGTCATGAAAATTGATAGGAAAGTGCAATATGATATAAGGAACATTTTTGATTCACACTTTGAAGTCCAATTCCTTAAATGTGAAGAGTTGACTTTTTGGTCAACTGTACGATCGATCGGTGACTACCGAGTCGTCTGTTGACACTCTGGACCTTCTGAGACTTTGAAACTTCTTGGATGAACTTTATTAAGCTATATGAACTTCATGAATCATAATCCCACCATTAAAACACCCTCCAACATCAAAGTCAAACTACAGTTGACTTTTACTTGGTCAAAACCCTAATCGGGTGCCCTGAAATACACTGTTCTTGATTCTGGGGTAACAACTTCAAATTGGATTCTCAATTGACATTATATGATACCCTTGATCTTTTTTCATGATTGAATTAGCCTAAAACTTTGATTGATCACAATCCCTGAAGCTTCGATTTGACTGTACAAAACTCTGATTCATCTGTAACTTGACAAAGACAAACTTGCACTGGGTTAAGGTTAGATAACTCATGAGTATGCTCCTAAAATGATAATGAGAATCTAAGGGGTCAAAATTTGGGGTGCAACAGTTGCCCCTATTTAAATATCTTCACTAGATGGAACCGAGAGATGACAATCCTCGTAGAATCGCAGTGAAAGGTATTTAAATATAGAAAACCGAAAATTTTGTCCCTTAGATCCGATGATATGCAAAAGGACAGGTCCTGATATGCCATGAATTCTAAATGATGCTTCATGATGCTTGGATGCAAGACATATGCAGAAGACAGGAAAACAAAACAACGAGTAACTACTCACGGGACCTGATTTTATGGATCCGACGCTAGGGAAAAGCGAGGTATAACAATCAATATTTCCAACATGACCAGTGATAACTGAGAGGAAAATTTCACATGAGGATGCACAAAGTCCAATGAAGATGACAATCTCACTAGGGAAGAGCAAACACTCCACTGGGGAAAGAGCTAGATTTCCACTAGGGACAAGAGCGGCCTTCTACTGGGGAAGTGAAGAACTAGAAACACGAACCTCACTGGGGATGATCAGATGAGGAACTTTCTATAGCGAAGAGTTCAAACGGGATCTTCAGGAATGGACTAGAAACAAAGACAAAACATATTGGGGATACTAGTGATGACTAGATCTCCGAGACTTGTCTGGGGAAAAAAGGTCTCACTGGGGATAATGATGTCACCCAGTTTTAACAAATGGCTCAGGCAATGCTAGCAACCACTAGACTTTCCTTAGGTAATGGTAACGACCAACCTGGGGTAATAACAAATGAGATTTCTCAAATCCAATCGATAACACGTAAGATTTCGACTGGGGAGATTGGTGATGACCAAATTTCAAGCAATGCCAGTAACTACTGGACTTAAAGGGGATTAATAACGACCAAGTCCGGGTACCAATGACGATTGGGTTTCAAGCAATGCCAGTTATGAATGGACTTTGAAAGAAAACATGATGATGACCAAATCAGGGTATACCAACACATGGGGTTATGAGAATGCTAGCAAGCTACTAGGCTTTAGCTGGGGAGGTTGGTAATGACCAAACCAAAAGATACCAATAACAATTGGATTCCAAGTGACGCCAGTTACGACTGGCTTCCATGGGGACAGTTGGTAATGACCAACACGATATCAACGCCGATAGGACTTCAAAGGGGATTTGCTAGTTGACGACTAGACTTCAGAGGGAAAAGGTTGGTAACAACCGAACCAAAAGGTAATAACGAGTGAAGTTAAGACAATGCCAGTTACGACTGGACCTCAAAGGAAATCATGGTGACGACCAAAATAAAACCAATAACAATTGGATTTCGAACACTACCAGTTACGACTGGACTTCAATGGAGAAGGTGGTGACGACCAAATCAAAAGATACCAACGAGTGGATTTTAAGGCAATGCCAGTTACGACTGGTCTTAACAAGAAATATGGTGACGACCAAAAAAACTACCAATAACGATTGGCTTCTAAAACAATGCCAGTTACGACTGGACTTTTTTAGGCAGAAGTTCACTAGCAGTGATCGGTCATTCACGGGGAATCGACAGATAGCATACCGAACTCGAGAGACAAAACGTATCACACTGAACCCAGGCTGAAAAGGTGTATGTAGTCTTGAAAATAAATCCAATCCTAACAGGGGAACCGAGCTTTCTAAACAAGCTATTCAGAGATGACAAATTAAATTCAAGTGCTCAAACATTTTCTACTGGGACGAGTCTTCACATCATCATAAGAAGTTCCTTGAGAAAACAGTCTTCAAGTTTTGATACCCACACATGACTAAAGGAAAATCAGCAGTTCGACTTGCTTACACTTCATTGGGGAATGTAATTGGATTGCATATCAAAGTTATGTTACCCTGAGGTTTTGGGGAAGTATGATTTTCCTCGACTCTTTTCCATGAGTTAAAGTTTTTATGTTTGTTAATCTTTTCAAGTTTATTCAAATAATTTGACCCTAATGCTTTCAAAATTATCGTTGATCAACAAACAATATTTTGCATAACAAAGAAAATGAAGGAAGTGATAAATTTGCAAAAGAAAGAATGGCTCAACACTGATTTTATTCAAGGATGAAATCTTGCCAATGACAAAATTCCATAGAAATTTTACAAGTGAAAAAAATGGCAACGTGGACAAGGTTACATCGAATCGCATGACCAAACTATCCCTAAAGACTAAAATTCCTCAAAATCCTTGATTCTGACGAGAGAGGTTGGAGTGAATTCTTGTAGGACCTTCTGCGTTAGTGACAATTCATCTGATGCAGTGAAACGCCTTTGTCCCTAATTTTTGCCTGGACCGCCCTTTCGGGTTTTCAATCCACCGGAACGCTCATTTTTGCTTAAGCCACCCTTTCGGGTTTTAAACTTAGCGAGCTCTTATTTTTCTTTCTTTTTCTCTTTTTTTCTTTTCTTTTCTTTTTCTTCAACCCTAACTTTTGCATAAGCCGCTCCTTTGAGTTTTCGGCTTATCGGGTGCTTTTAGGCGTAATATTTTCGTACTGCATCAGAATTCACTGGATGAGTAAGCTGCTCTCCATCCATGGTAGTGAGAATCAACGAGCCTCCTGAGAAGACTGTTTTCACAACAAACAGGCCGTCATAGTTAGGCATCCACTTTCCCCGTGTATCTTTATGAATTGGTAAAATCTTTTTGAGTACAAGTTCCCCTTCTCGGAATTCTCAGACACGAACTTTCTTGTCAAAAGCCCTCTTGATCCTTTTCTGATATAACTGACCATGACACATCGCAGACATGCGCTTTTCGTCGATGAGATTCAACTGATCAAACCTTTCTCTTACCCATTCTGCTTCTTCAAGCTTGGCTTCCATTATGACTCTCAAAGAAGGTATCTCGATCTCAATGGGAAGTACCGCATCCATTCCATATACCAAAGAAAAAGGGGTTGCCCTTGTTGAAGTGCGGACCGACGTTCTGTACCCATGCAAGACAAATGGTAGCATCTCATGTCAATCCTTGTAAGTTTTCACCATCTTTTGCAAAATCTTTTTGATGTTTTTATTCGCAGCTTCTACAGCTCCATTCATCTTGGGACGATAAGGAGAGGAATTATGATGTTCAATTTTGAAGTCATCGCACAACTCTTTCATGATTTTGTTGTTCAAATTGGTACCATTGTCCGTTATGATTCGGCTCGGAATTCCGTAACGACAGATAATCTCTTTCTTGGTAAAACGAGCCACCACTTGTCGAGTAACATTAGTGTAGGATGCGGCTTCAACCCACTTTGTGAAATAATCAATTGCAACCAGAATAAATCGGTTTCCGTTGGAAGCTTTTGGTTCAATTGCTCCGATCATATCGATGCCCCACATAGAGAAAGGCCATGGTGATGACAACACATTTAGCAACGTCGAAGGTACATGCATCTTATCCGCATAAATCTGACACTTGTGACATTTCCTGGCATATTGAATACAGTCAGTTTCCAAGGTCAACCAGTAATAACCAGCCCTCAAAATCTTTTTAGACATAGCATATCCATTGGCATGAGTACCAAACATTCCTTCGTGAACATCTTGTATTAACAACTCTACTTCTCGTCTGTCGACACATCTAAGCAGGACCATATCATGATTCCTTTTGTAGAGTACGTCATTGCTGAGAAAGAATTTGGATGCTAATCGTCTTAGAGTTTTCTTGTCAAGTGACGTAGCATCTGCTGGATACTCTTGTTTTAACAAGTAATTCTTTATGTCATAGAACCATGGCTTATCATCAGCTTCTTCTTCAACCATCTGACAGTAGGTGGTCTCGGTCTTGCGTTCGATTCGAATGAGAGTGGCATTATTGACATCCTTGATTCTCCACATTGAGGCTAACATGGCTAGGGCATCGACAATGTGATTCTCAGATCTCGGAACATGTTTGAAAGTGATTTCATCGAAATATTCCATCATCTTGACGATGTAGGCTCTATAAGGAATCAAATTCTCATGTCTAGTTTCCCATTCTCCAGTAACCTGATAGATAACCAAAGCTGAATCCCCACTGACTTCAAGAAGTTTGATTTTGAGGTCGATAGCTTCCTAAGGCCGAGAATGCATGCTTCATATTCGGCGATATTGTTTGTGCAGTCAAAATCCAACCTGGCTGTGAATGGAGTGTACCCACCATCCGAATTCATTAAGACGGCGCCTACGCCATGCCCACTGTAATTGGAGGAACCATCAAACATCATTTTCCACCGAAGACTTTCCTGCAGACCCTCATCAAGACCTGGCTCTTCACAATCTTTTACCAACATGATGTCTTCATCTGGGAAATCAAATTTGAGAGACTCATAATCTTCCACTGGTTGATCTGCAAGATATTCTGACAAAACACTACCCTTGATAGATTTCTGGGCTACATACTGGATGTCGTATTCTGATAATAACATATGCCAACGGGCGAGTCTTCTAGTCTGAGCAGGCTTCTCAAAAATATATTTTATCGGATCCATTTTTGAAATCAACAAAGTGGTATGACAAATCATGTACTGCCTCAAGCGTCTAGCAGCCCATGCCAAAGCACAACAAGTTTTCTCCAGAAGTGAATATCGGCTTTCACAATCAGTAAACTTCTTACTCAAATAATAGATCGCATGTTCTTTCCGTCCAGACTCATCCTGCTGACCTAACACACAACCCATTGAATTCTCAAGCACTGTCAAATACACGAAGAGAGGTCTTCCCGGAACCGGAGGTATTAAGATTGGAGGCTCTTGAAGATAGCCCTTGATCTTATAAATGCTTGCTGACAGTCTGAATTCCAAACAACCGTCTGGTCCTTGTGTAATAACTTGAAGATGGGCTCGCAAGTAGGAGTCATATTGGAAATAAATCTGGATATGTAGTTCAGTTTTGCTTTTTCATTTGTGGAGCTGGCATGTCTTGAATGGCTCGGACTTTATCTGGATCTACCTCAATCCCTCGGTGACTGACAATGAAACTGAGTAACTTCCCAGATCTTACTCCAAAGGTACACTTGGCTGGATTCAGTCTCAACTGATATTTTCTGAGTCTCTTAAATAATTTCAAAAGATGTTCCAAATGGTCCTCTTTGCTTCGAAATTTAGCTATCATGTCATCAACATATACCTCTATCTCCTTGTGCATCATATCATGAAATAAAGTTACCATGGCCCTTTGATAAGTAGCACCTGCGTTCTTCAGACCGAAAGGCATAACTTTGTAACAGTAAGTCCCCCACGGAGTAATGAAAGTAGTTTTTTCCATGTCATCGGGATCCATCTTAATCTGATTGTAACCGGAGAACCCATCCATAAATGAGAAAAGTGCAAAACGAGTCGTATTATCCACCAAAGTATCGATATGTGGTCAAGGGAAATCATCCTTCGGACTGGCCTTGTTTAGATCCATGTAATCCACACACATTCTGACCTTCCCATCCTTTTTCGGTACAGGTACAATATTGGCCACCCATTCGGGGTATTTGGACACTGCTAAGAAACCCGCATCAATATGCTTTTTCACCTCATCTCGAATATTGTGAGCCATGTCAGGTCTTGTCCTTCGGAGCTTTTGCTTAACCGGTGGGCATTCTGGTCGAAGTGGTAACTTGTGAACCACTATGTCGGTGTATAGACCCGGCATATCTTGGTATGACCAAGCAAATATATCCACATATTCTTTCAAAAGTTCTTCTAGTTGCTGCTTGACTTCTGCCCCTAGAGCTGCCCCAATCTTGACCTCTTTCTTGTCTTCTTCGGTGCCAAGATTAATGACTTCTACCTGTTCTTTATAGGGTTGAAGCTCTGCATACTCATGGTGTTCCAATTTTACCAGTTCATCAGGGATTTCAAAATCTTCATCCTCATCTTCAGCTTAGTATATTGGTGAATCAAAGTCAGGAGGGAATGCAAAGTCATAGGATTCAATGGGTTTTAGGACATCACTGCACGTTGGAACGGCTTAATTTATTAAAACACACAAAGACAAATGCAGCACACAACAGAGAAAATTATTTTGTGTTTTTTTTAAGGTTGCCATTTTTATTTTTTTAAAATGAAAGCAAAAACAGTAAAGGAAATAACACAAGGAAATTAACAAAATAGTTCATTTTTCATTTATTTTCTTGAAAGCTCGGGGCCCTTACAAAACATTCCTATAGCCTTGGGCATGGCTATGGAGATTCAAAACAAAAATAAGAAAAGAAAGACAAACAAATTACTTTGACTCAGGAAAGACCAAAGGAATCTCAATAGCTTCCCAGTTGCTCAAGGCAGTGTTGCAATGATACACTAGCTGCTCAAGGTCTTCATCTTTAAAATCTTCTTCCACAACACTGACTTGGAAACCTCCACTGATGAATACTTCTTGTATAGTCTTCGGGCGTCCCTTGTCATGTGTCGATGTTTCATCATGAGTTGGTTTGTAACCCAACCCTTGGCGATCCATTTTTGGCTTTACTTCGATAATATCTCCCCAACCTGCAGGAGTGCCTTCTTCCAGTGTAGACTTGATGCTCCGAGCGGATGCAAAAGACGGACCACTCTTAGCCATTGTTTCTTCCAACATCACTGCATTAGCTATCTCGAGTGCCTGAAAGGAAGTTTCTAATGCGCCCTCATCTGCTTCAATGTACTTGAATGATGACAGATTGCTCACCATTAGGTCCTCTTCACCGTGTACAATCACTAACTTATCATTCACAACAAATTTCATTCTCTGATGTAAGGTGGAAGTCACTGCCCCAGCGGCGTGCATCCACGGTCGTCCCAACAAACAACTATAAGTTGGGTTAATGTCCATGACTTGGAATGTAATATCGAACACATGAGGTCCGATCATGATTGGCAATTCTATCTCTCCAACAACCGTTCTTCTTGAACCATCAAAAGCTTTTACAATCAAAGACGTTGGTTTCATTTCTGCCCCTGCATATGCTAGCCTTGCGAGCGACCTGGCGGGCAATACATTCAATGAGGATCCAGTATCGACTAAAACTCGTGCCATGGTGTCTTCTTGGCACCTGACAGATATGTGCAATGCACGGTTGTGATTGCGTCCTTCGTTCAGCAGCTCTGCATCACTAAAGCTCAGGGTGTTACAGGCTGTAATGTTGGCTATTACTGAATCAAATTGTCCGAGAGTTATGTCTTTTGTCACATGTGCCTGTTTCAATACTTTTTGCAGAGCTTCTCTGTGAGCTGGAGAGTTCATTAAGAGAGACAAGATCAATATCTTTGATGGGGTTTGGTGAAGCTGATCAATAATCCTGTAATCACTTTTCCAAATAATCCTTAAGAATTCTTCGTCGTCTCCTTCAGTACCTGGTACCTCTTGTTCTTTTGTCGCAGCAGGGGTAACCTCTTTCGGAGCGGATACTGTTATCTTTGGTTGATAGATTCGACCACTACGGGTCATTTTGCTTGTACCTGCAATGTTTGTCACGTCTACTTGGTCGTCTTTTACTGTCTCTTTCTGACTAACCTTCCCAGACCCCCGATCTATCATAGTCATGTCATACTTCCATGTAACGGCCTTTGTGCTTTCAAAAGGAAACGGTCTTGGTTTCTGGATAATAACCGGTTGAGGTGGATTGACAGCCGACTTGTTGAAAACAGGCTTCATATTTTTGTTGGTCGTTTTGAACACCGGAACTTTCTCACCTTTCTTGGGTAGATTAAAAACAGGCTCAATTACCAAAACTTCTTCTCTCCTCACCTTACTATACACTTGCAATACTCCCTCATCAATCAATCTTTGTATATCTCTTCATACCTCATCACACCCTCTAGAATCACTAGAACATTCTTCACAATCATTATGGGTATCCTCTATCAATCCTGCTTTCAGTAGTTTCTCGTGAAGTAACCTCAACGGGGTTCTAATCTCTGACACACCTTGGACCATCCTTTCATCTGACACTTCTTCTACTGCATTGACCCCTCCATGGTTCGGCAATGGATTACTTCTGACATTTGGGGGTACATCATCAAAAGACAAGATCTTCTTTTCCATCAACTCCCTGACAAGATGTTTTAAAGCAAGACAACCTTCTAAATCATAACCGGCAGCACCTTCGTGAAAGGCACAATGAGCATTTGGATTATAGTGGGGAGATGTAGTTTCTGGATTTAATGGTCGTGTTGTTACCAATCCCTGCTACACTAAGGAGGGGTACAACTCTGTGTAAGTCATCGGTATCTGGGGAAGTGGAGGTTTTGTTGTTGGTCTCCGATTCTGGTAGTTCTGTCTGGGTGCCTGAGCTCTAGGCTGAGGATGTTGCTGATAGGGTGGAGCATTGGGCGCTCGTTGATACCCTTGTTGAATTGGCTGATATTGTTGCACCCCAAAATTTGCCCTCACAATACAAGACTTTGTGTTCCAAGAAGGTTCACAAGGTTCACAAAATTCACAATTGGTCAGAAGAGTTGACAATTCCCTCAGACAATGCACCTCCTAAGCAGTGCATCCAAAACTAGGGTTTTGACTTTAATCAGGCTAAATGGACTTCCAAGACTTCAAGTGAGCTTCATAACATCTTATATGTGTATAAGAACCCCCATGTCAAGTTTCAAGACTTTTCTCAAAAGTTTGCTCAGTCAGATGATCAGATAAGTCAAAAGCAGTCAATGCAGTTAAAAGGTCAAACTGAGGTCAACTGTGGTCAAACCAAAGTCAAACTTCATGATTTTTTTTTTGCCAACATCAAAGAGAGGTTGGGTGAGAAATATTATCATAATAACTGTAATACCCCAAATTTTGCCTTAAGATTTGTCGTCGCATTTCATTGCATTTAATCAATTACTAACAAATTTGTGTAGTCGTTTGACTTTTTGCAGGTAAATATCATATGGCATGCATTTTTTTTCTAAAAAGTAAAAATGGCACAATTGGCAGGAGGACATGTGTAAGGAGTTATGAGTGTGAGAGGTTGAGAGTTCGAATCTCACCTTTGTCATTTTTTTTGTTTTTTATTATTTTACTCTAAATTTTTCTATCTTTCATTAAAAAAATAACAAAAATAGTTTTTTATTATTATTTAATTATTATTTTCGTATTTTAATTAAATCATTTTTTAAAATATTATTTTTTTTCACTTTTTTCTAAATTATTCATAAAAATATCCAAAAAATCATAAAATAAAAAATATTGAAAAAAATTTTGTTCTTTTTATAATATTTTTTATTTTAGGAATCAATAGGATTATTAGTTTTTATTTTAAGTTTATTTTAATTATTTTAAATTATTTAAATTTTATTTTTTCTTAACTAATTATTTAGTTTGGGCTTTAAAATGGGCTTTAGGGACATTATTGACAATTTGGTGTTAACCCTAATTTGTTCCCTATATATACATGTGTTGCCTTGTTGGAAAAAAGGGAGAGAATGAGAAAAACCTAAGAGGAGTGAGTGCCGTTTGCCGTTATTTAGTTTTCTTCTTCATCCATTACTATTGTTTCTTTTTCTTCATCGTTTACCGTTATTTCTTTTCCTTCATCTATTACTGTTGTTTCTTTTTCTTCATCTTTTACCGTTATTTCTTTTTCTTCATCTATTACCGTTATTTCTTTTTCTTTATCTATTACTGTTACGTTTATATATATATAATTTTTAAATTGTTAGAGTTTATATATATAAGATTTTTGATCGAATTATGTCGATACGATGTTTGCACATTTGTGTGCATGACGCGTGACATTTGTGTTAGTTCGATCTGGTTGCGATGATCGCATTTTTGTGTGAGCAATAATGCTATTTTTTGCTTAATTTCTTTTTCTTTGCGATAAATTTTGTTTCGTCCGATTTAGATCTGGTTGCGATGAGCGCATTTCTGCGTTAGCAACATTGCCGGGTTATTTGGCACATTTAAAATTCATTATTGCTTTATTATTATTATTATTATTATTATTATTATTATTATCATTATTTATTATTATTATCATTATTATTACCATTATTATTATTATTATCATTATTTATTATTATTATCATTATTATCATTATTATTACCATTATTATTATTATTGTTATCATTAATTTATTAAAATTTGTTATAATATAAAAATCTGTTTTTTTAAAAATAAATAACATTAACATCTTTTCCAAATTAATATGAAAACCTATTATTTTTAAGAAAAACTTTTTTTTAGATAAATTTAAAATAATAACTAAAATCTTTTTTTTAAAATAATAACTAGAACCGTTATTTATTTTATTTTATTATTGTTCAATTCAAATTTCATTATCATATTGTATCTGCTCCTCTCATGTAACCTCGCGAACTTAACAATCGCTCTTTAAATTCTGCCTTTAAATTTCTGCTTGCATGGTTTAAATTATGACATTATCTCTCTGTTTGCATGATTCAATTATCTCACGCGTTTACTATTATTTCTGTCACATTGCACACATCCGAAGGTTAGGTCTAACTGTTTGGCCGCCGCGCCAATAGTCCGTAAAACTTCACACATTCAATTTCAAATCCTCAAAACTACAAACTACAAACCCTAATTTTCACAAATGCCTCGCCGCAGGCAAAATTACAATTTTACCCTTAGCATTAGGTCAAAGAGCCGCCGCGCTCATTTTAGGGTTTCCCGCCGTGGAATCCCTAATTTAACCCTAATTACAACTTAACATTTCAACGTAGAGATTTGGAGTTTCTACACTCCACGTAAGCGTGTCCTTAAGATGCGTTTATTCCCCTTGAGACCTTGACCACAGTCAAGAAGTTTCTAACCTCCCTATTGAGGGGAACTACGATTACTCTGATTCCACTCCCGTAAGGATACGTAGGCACAAGATGCAATGTCTTGCCGAGTAAACTTAGAATTAACCCCCTTTATTATTTATTATTGCTTATTTATATTTTATTTATCTTTGCTATTTAATTATTTTGCTTATTATTTTGTAATTGTTTCTTGGATGTAAAGTTGTTTAATTATTTAATTATTATTATGGTTAGTAATTAGGGAGTGTAACAACATGTATGTAATATTAAAATAAATTTAGATCACTTTTAAATAAAGATAATTAAAATAAACACGTCACACACGCAAGTCGATTTTAATCGCCGTCTCACTTCCTAAGGATATCCCTCAAGTTGCCTACGAATAATGATTAAGTGGGGTGTATAAAGCAAGTCCCTCAAATAAAAAAATCATCAAAGTCCCTTATGGTTGCCTTTACGAATCAAGTCCCTTTCGAAAAATGATGATGGTCCCTTATATGTGCTTATTACATCCCACAATGGCCTTCAAAGTCAAATTGTCCCTCACATGTCCCTTAACATCCAAAGTAAGGACTACCTACTCCATTATAGTAGGGATAGTCTTACTAAAGGAAAGAATAAAGAATAAGAAAGACCTTTAAACATTAGGGTAGGTTACTCCTAGGTGCTTGCTCACTTCAAAACTTTTTCACACTTAAACAAATTTCCAACAAAATTTTCAAACAAGTTTTTTTCACATCCATACACGGATTATTATTAAACTATTCTGAAATTTTTTGCTATTCACACACTACACTTTCAAAACAATTCAAAAGTGAGCTTAAGTACCTAAGAGCCCATGGATAACCATGGATGAAAAGGGTGCTAACACCTTCCCTTTTCATAACCTACCCCCCGGACCCAAAATATTCTCTAAGGTCTTTCCTGTTCTTTTATAACCTTTCCTTATGGATAAAATAAAAGTCGGTGGCGACTCTTGCTATCCGCAACATTGTTTAAAGTCAGTTCTCCCACCGTGTTACAGAACTGGCGACTCTGCTGGGGATCTATTTAAGAGGGGTACCCTTAGGAATTAAGATCACTTTAAATTGTTTGCCTTGTTTGCTTTATTATTATATTGTTGGGGTGCTCTTATGTGTGAAAGGTCCTAACCCGAATCTAGTGTACCTTAGGTAAATGGCAATAGACCAAGGAAACTGTACGACGTATATCGATACGGTTGATCTGGTGGCCATAGTTAGTGCGACTTCTTGGTTGGTGCTTATATTCCTTAAGTCAAGTTGAGGATAATATTGAGGCTGCCATATGTTGTCAATGCACTAACTGACTTTTAGAACCCTAGTTAACTCATCTTGGCCTTTAGAAAGTAGTGAGGTAGCCGGCTTTGGTGCAGACTGAAGTTGGTTGACACTCGATACTACGCTCATTGAGATCTTAAACTTGGAGGGTTTTGGTTGGCAAGTAAGTTGCCTTCTGAACAACCACCCTTGTGAAGGATCAATGATATTGAGATCCCTTAGAACCTGGTTACTTTTGTAGGACAGGATGAACCATCTAACTTCAGGGGAGGGTACTTGCCTTTGAACCTCATGCAAGCCTTTAAACCTAGGGCTATGGTGTGACTTGTTTGTGTGTGCCACATGTTTGTGATTGAGCATGACATCATGACATCATCATGCATCATAAGCATATCATTTTCCCTAACCATTTCAAGGACCAAAGGATTTATCTTTGTTCTTTGTTGCAGGTCATGGCTTCTGCTCGTAGAAACACCATCAGGATCAACTTTGTAGGGATACCTGCTAAGCTCAAGGAGTTGGTTTCCCTAGTGCCTGATCATTCCCAGTTCAACAAGAGACATGGTCACTTATTGGATCTAGTTACTTCAGGGTTCAGTGAAGACATGATGAGTGTGCTGTTTCAGTTCTTTGACCCTAAGCACCATTGCTTTACATTTCCTGATTATCAGCTGGTTCCAACCATGGAGGAGTTCTCTAAACTTCTGGGTATACCTGTTCTTGATCAGAAGCCATTCACAGGCTTAGAGAAGGAGCTTAAACCAGAAGTTATTGCTGCAGCTCTACATCTGAAGAAGTCTGACATTGTTCTAGAGACGAGAAGTGGAGTTAAAGGTATTCTTGCCAAGGTATTAGTGGATAAAGCTCAAATGTTCTTGAAGGCTATGAGCTACGATGCTGTTGAGGAGATCTTAGCCTTATTGATTTATGGCTTAGTGTTGTTCCCCAATCCTGATCAGTTCATAGACGTTCATGCCATCAACATATTCCTGAGTCACAATCCAGTGCCTACCTTACTTGGAGACATCCTACATTCTCTTCACACCCGTACTACAAGGGCAAGAGGAACTTTGATGTGTTGCATACCTTTACTTTCTAGGTGGTTTATTTCTCACCTTCCTCGCTCAGTAATGAAGAATGAGCAAGGGTTCAGATGGTCCAAGAGGATCATGTCACTTTCTCACTCAGACATCCATTGGTGCTCCAGATCTATGGAGAATGTCACCATCATTGACCGTTGTGGGGAGTTTCCTAATGTGCCACTTCTAGGCATAAGAGGAGGCATCACCTACAACCCATCTCTAGCTTTACGACAGTTTGGTTACGCCCGGAGCGATGGTCCACATGACATGTTGATTCAGGGCATTGTGTTTGACTACGACAACGATCTTCAGGGTTACCGTCAGAGATTCATACGAGCTTGGGGAAAGGTAAACAGGATTGACAGCAAGACACTGGAGCCTAAGTACACCATTCCTATGAAGGCTTATCTCAGATGGGTACGATTTCGTGCTCAGACACTCATGATGCCATATCCTGCCATCCTACCAGTTACCATGGAACCTGTTGCTGAAGGAGACACAGCTTATACCATCCTTCACCCAGACATGCCTACTGATATGGAAGACTTGCAGAGATCATGGATCCAACTGAAAGAGCAAAGGGATACTTTCGAGGCTCATTACAAAGCAAGCCAAGCAAGGATCCTAGAGCTAACAAAGCTACTTCATGAGGAACGAAACCTCAACTCATACCTCAACACAAAGAGGAAACGTCCATGGGAGACTTAAAACCCCATCTTTTGTACTTATTTCGTTTTCATTTTTTGTAAGCCTAAAAGGCAAAACAAGTTATTACTAATAAAAAGTTACTTTCTTGTTTGTTTAAGCAAATTTAAATCCTGCGGTCCTTGAAAACATTGCATATGCATTCCCATATCATTGCATCACAGGTTTATAATTGTGCACAGGTTTCTCATCTTCTCGCTGTTTATTTCAGCAATGGATCTTGAACAATCAGTTAAGGATCTCCAGGCACAGAATGCACAGTTCCAAGAGCTGATCCTGAACCTATCCAAGGGGCAGGATGAATTGAAGACACTGCTGGCCAAGAAGACTAAGAAGGCTAGAAGGTCTGCTGGGCTGCTCAACATGGGAAGAAGGTTCAAAGGTCCTGTCAAGACCAAGGAACATGTTGAAGACTATGAATCTGAAGAATCTGAGCAGGAGAGAGGCAGTCTCCACAACACTATGGGGGACTCTGATTCTGAGGCTAACTACTACCATGAGCCTAACGAAGACAAATTCAAGATGCTGGTGGATAGAATGGATGCTATGGAATTGCAGAAATCATCTGGGCTGGATTTTGAGGATTTGAGCTTGATATCTGGGGTGGTCATACCCATTGGGTTCAAAGTTCCTACATTTGTTGTCTATGATGGGGTCTCTTGTCCCAAATTGCATCTGAGGTCTTATGTCAGAAGAATTCAACCCCACACTGCTGATAAAAAGTTGTGGATCCATTTCTTTCAAGAGAGTTTATCTGGAGCTCAGCTAGAGTGGTATTATCAGTTGGAGAGTGTCAACATCAGAGATTGGAATGACCTTGCTGAAGCTTTCTACAAGCAGTATCAATACAATGCTGACTTAGCCCCCACTCGCATGCAGCTTCAAAGCATGTCTATGGGTGCCAAAGAAAGCTTTAAGGAGTATGCTCAGAAGTGGAGAGACTTAGCTGGAAGAGTTCAACCCCCTTTGACTGATAGGGAGTTGGTTGATATGTTCATGTGTACGCTGAATGGTCCGTTTTACAGTCATCTCATTGGAAGCTCATCATCTGGCTTCACTGAGTTGATCATGACAGGAGAGCGAGTCGAGAATGGTATCAAGAGTGGTAAGATCCAAGTGGGCACTTCTTCATCAGGTGCTGCAAAGAAGCCTCCCACTGGGAAGAAAGAATCTAATGCTGTGTATGGTCAGCCTGATCGTAACAGAAGGCATCAGTCTGTTAGTGCAGTTCATATTTCAAATCCAACTCCTGCAACAACAGAGCAGCCTCAAGGCAACCAACAGAGGGCTAGAAGACAGTTCACGAAGATCAACATGTCAATGGCTCAGGCATTGCAACACTTGTTGAAGGCTGAACTTATTACCCTGAGGGAGGCTCCTCAGAATCCCAATGTTACCTCTCCCAAGTACAATCCCAATGCACGATGTGCATATCATTCAAACTGTCCAGGACATGATACTAATAACTGCTGGGTCTTGAAGAACAAAATTCAGGATATGATTGATGCTGGAGAAATTGAGTTTGATCCACCAGGTACTCCAAATGTGATTACAGCTCCAATGCCAAATCACGAGAAGACTGTCAACGCCATTGATGAAGATGTTGATGAAGATCTGCATGTCTATTCAGTTATGGAGTTGAGCACACCATTGTCTGTTATCAAAAAGAGGTTAGTACAAGCTGGGATCTTTCCAGGTTGTCATGAAGATTGTCTATATTGTACCTATAAGCCGGATAGTTGCTTCGTTTTGAGAGATGGGATTCAACGTCTCATGGATAAATATGCTATAGTGTTTGAAAGAAGACCAACATCTGTAGAAAGTATGGTGGATCATCTGACTCGGGGTAAGAAGATTGAAGAAGTTGACATGGTTGACAAAGTACCACTAAGAATCACTTCAAAGGGTCCCATTAAAATCACTCATCAGGGCCCAATCAAGATTACTGCTGAAGGTCCTGTGAAAGTTGTTGCTGAAGCCAGAGTAGCTCCTCTGATCATTACCACTCCTGGTCCTATTCCTTATACATCTGACAAAGCTGTGCCTTGGCACTATGGGTCTGATGTTTACATCCATGGTGTCAAGCAGGAGCCTTTACCTGATATGCCTGTTGACATTGATAATATTGCTGGATCTAGCAAGATCACTCGTAGTGGAAGAGTCTTCTCTCCTCCAGTTGCTTCTAAGAGTGCAGTTACTCCTGCTGTTACTTCCACCACTGATGCTCGGGGCAAGGGTCCTGTTATTGAGCCTGTATCTACTGATGTGCCAGCTGCTGATGACCTCTCTAAGCAGATGGAAGAAATATTGAAAATCATTCGCAAGAGTGATTATGATATTGTTGATCAGCTGGGGCATACTCCCTCAAAGATTTCTATGCTCTCCCTGTTATTATGTTCTGAGGCTCATGCCAAGTCATTGATCAAGTTTCTAAAGATGGCTCATGTACCCAGTGCAATTTCTGTGGACCAGTTTGAGAATTGTGTTGCTCACCTGACCTATGACAACGGGTTAGGATTTTCTGATGCTGACTTGACCCCTGCCAAGAGGGATCATAACAGGGCCTTGCATATTTCAATTGAATGCAGGGGCACTACCTTGTCTCATGTGCTGATAGACAATGGTTCCTCTCTGAATGTGTTGCCTAAGGAAGTCCTGAACAAGCTGAGTCCTGAAGATACGGTATTGAAGCCCAGTAATATTGTGGTAAAGGCTTTTGATGGTTCTAGAAGAGTAGTGCATGGGGAAATTGATCTTCCAATCAAGGTTGGCTCTCAGGTGTTTACCGCTACATTCTATGTGATGGATATTCGTCCTTCGTACTCATGTCTGCTTGGTCGTCCCTGGATCCATGGGGCAGGTGCTGTGACCTCCACATTACATCAAAAGTTGAGATATCCGGTGAATGGAAAAGTTGTTACTGTCTTCGGAGAGGAAGAATACTTTGTCAGCCATGTAAACACTTTCAAGTATCTGGAAGTAGAAGGTGAATACATTGAAACTCCATGTCAGTCATTTGAAGTGGTTCCCTGGGCTGTTAAGGATTGTGTGACTCCTCCTGCTGTGAAGAAGGTTCCTGTGGTCATCAGAAACCCTCCAACAATGGCAATGGCCTCCCTCAATGATGCAAAAGCTGTGGTGGAAGAAGGTGGTTGTACTATTTGGGGTCAGCTTCCTGATATTCCATACAAGTCTGACAAGTTTGGTTTGGGTTTCACTGCAGAGTCCCAGAAGGCTGTTCGTCGTGCTCGTGCTGTTCGTATCACCAATCAAGGGGTTATCAATGCTGTGGGAGATCAAGATGAAGACTACAACTTGGAGGCATGGATTTTTCCTACTGTGGGTGCTGGACTCAATAATTGGAAAGCTGAAGATGTTATCCCTATCTCCTTTAGTCAGGAGTAAATACTATTACTGTGTTATGTTTTTAAATTTGTAACTTCTGGAACAATTAAAACTTTCAAGCCATGTGCCTTACCCGGGGCACAATGGTGTGCTTGTTACGGGTTGTCATTTCATTTGCATACTTCATTCAATAAAATCAGTGGACGTTTCGTTTTCGTAAATATTGTGTTCCTTGTCTTTCTTTTTCTTTTATTTTTGCTTTATCAGCTATGTGTTCTTACACACACCCACGTCACTAAAATGCAGATCCTCATCCACTCTGGATCCAGTTGATAACAGTTCTACTATTGCCAATTACAATTTCGAGAATCCGATCTATCAAACTGAAGACGGAAACGAGGACGATTGTGAAATACCTGTAGAGCTTGCTAGGTTGTTACAACAAGAAGAGAAAGCTATACAGCCACATGAAGAGCCAGTCGAAGTTGTGAATCTGGGAACTGAAGAAAACAGAAAAGAGGTCAAGATAGGGGTTGATTTAGAGGACAGTGTCAAGAGCAGGTTGATTCAGATGCTATGTGACTATGTGGAGATCTTTGCTTGGTCTTATGAAGATATGCCAGGGTTGGATACAGACATTGTGGTTCACCGTTTGCCAGTGAAAGAAGATTGTCGTCCAAAGAAGCAGAAGGTTCGTCGTATGCGTCCTGAAATGTCAGAAAAGATCAAAGCAGAGGTAATGAAACAGTTCAATACAGGGTTCTTGGCCGTAACTTCTTATCCTCAGTGGGTTGCAAATGTGGTACCGGTTCCTAAGAAAGATGGTAAGGTACGTATGTGTGTAGACTACAGAGATCTGAACAAGGCTAGCCCTAAAGATGACTTTCCACTTCCTCATATTGATATTCTGGTAGACAACACTGCTCAGCATAAGGTATTCTCTTTTATGGATGGTTTCTCTGGTTACAATCAAATCAAGATGGCACCTGAAGATATGGAGAAGACTACATTTGTGACACAGTGGGGCACCTTTTGCTATAAGGTAATGCCATTTGGTTTGAAGAATGCAGGGGCAACATATCAGCGTGCTATGGTGGCTTTGTTTCATGATATGATTCATCATGAGATAGAGGTATATGTGGATGATATGATAGCCAGGTCTCAGAATGAAGAACAACATCTTGATCATCTGCACAAGTTGTTTGAGAGGTTGAAGAAATACAGGTTGAGATTAAATCCAAACAAGTGTACTTTTGGAGTTAGATCTGGAAAGCTCTTGGGTTTCATTGTCAGTGGAAAAGGTATTGAAGTGGATCCTGCAAAAGTGAAAGCTATACGAGAGATGCCAGCTCCCCGTACTGAGAAGGAGGTTAGAGGTTTCTTGGGACGATTGAACTACATTGCAAGATTTATTTCCCAATTAACTACCATCTGTGAGCCAATCTTCAAGTTGTTGAGGAAAGATCAGGTGATGGAATGGAATGATGAGTGCCAGACTGCCTTTGATGAAATCAAGAGATATTTGCTAGAACCTCCAATTTTAATGCCACCAGTTGATGGAAGACCCTTGATTATGTATTTAACAGTATTAGACAACTCAATGGGGTGTGTATTGGGGCAACATGACGAGTATGGTCGAAAAGAGCAGGCAATATACTACCTTAGCAAAAAGTTTACCGACTGTGAAACAAGATACTCACTGCTCGAGAAAACTTGCTGCGCTTTGGCATGGGCTGCTCGCCGACTAAGACAGTATATGTTGACCCATACTACCTTGTTGATTTCGAAGATGGATCCAATCAAGTACATATTTGAGAAACCTGCTCTCTCCGGAAGAATTGCAAGATGGCAAATGATCTTGACGGAATATGATATACAGTATACTACTCAGAAGGCCATTAAGGGGAGTGTTGTGGCTGATCATTTGGCTCATCAAGCAGTAGATGATTACCAGTCAATGAATTTTGAGTTCCCTGATGAAGACATTATGTCTGTTACCAAAGAACCTGGACAATATGACGGACCTGAACAAGGATCCCGATGGACTATGGTTTTTGATGGTGCCTCCAATGCACATGGTAATGGTGTTGGTGTTGTGATTAGTTCCCCTGAAGGTTGTCATACCCCGATTACTGCCAGACTTTGTTTCTATTGTACCAATAACATGGCTGAGTATGAGGCATGTATCATGGGTATGCTGGTTGCTATTGATTACTTCACGAAGTGGGTAGAGGCAGCTTCATTTGCATCTGTGACTAAGAATGTTGTGGCTCGGTTCATTAAGAATAATCTCATATGTAGGTATGGTATCCCTGAAAGGATTATCACTGACAATGGCTCTAATCTGAACAACACTATGATTACTGATCTCTGTACGCAGTTCAAGATTAAGCATCACAACTCTTCTTCGTATCGTCCAAAGATGAATGGGGCAGTTGAAGCTGCTAATAAGAACATTAAGAAGATTGTACAGAAGATGACTGTTACTTACAAGGATTGGCACGAGATGTTACCATTTGCTCTGCATGGTTATCGTACTACAATACGTACTTCAACAGGGGCAACCCCATTCTCCTTAGTCTATGGTATGGAAGCAGTTCTGCCTATTGAAGTTCAGATCCCCTCCTTGAGAATTATGAAGGATGCAGGCTTGGATGAAGATGAGTGGATTCAGACTCGACTTGACCAGATAAATTTGATTGATGAGAAAAGGTTAGCAGCAGTTTGTCATGGCCAGATGTACCAGAAACGGATGATCAAAGCTTTTAACAAGAAGGTTAAGCCAAAGGTATATCAGGCTGGTAACTTGGTAATCAAGCGTATCATATTACCATAGGGTGATCCTAGGGGCAAGTGGACTCCAACATATGAGGGACCATTTGTAGTCAAGACAGTGTTCTCAGGAGGTGCCATGATACTGACTACAATGGATGGTGAAGACTTCCCACAACCTGTAAACGCAGACATAGTTAAAAAATACTACGCGTAAAAAGAGACCCGCTAGGTTGACAGGCCTAGGCAAAAATAAGGGCATCCCGGCAAACCAAAAGGGTTTGGGCAAAAATTAGGGATATATATATAAAAAGATGTACACCCGGCAAGTCGAAAACCTGAAAAGGCGGCTTGGGCAAAAAAGGGTATCCCGGTGGATTGAAAACCTGAAAGGGCAATCCAGGCAAAAGTTAGGGATTAAAGCGTATGACTATGTCTCGTTTGGATCACTCATGAAACTGCAACCAGTTGTACTACTTACTCAAGCTCAAACAGATAAAGCTCAATCCAATCGTTTCCGTCTCAACAGCAAGAAGATGAGATACTTGAGTGGCAATAGTAGAATTGAAACTCAATAGGATTATTTCCCACATAGCTGATTCTTTTTGTAAAACTTCATGACAAAATTCTCTTACTAGGGTTTATGTCTCCTTGTACAAACTTACCCGTGTATGGGTCACTTTTGATATAAATAAATTCCATCTTTTGAATCCAGATTCACTTTTACCCTATTTACATAAGCGAAACGTCCATTGGTTGTGTTTGAATGTATGTATGCCTTTGAATATGATTGATGTTTACCAGAAACGCATGTATGCTTTTAATATGATTGATGTTTACCAGAAATGCATGAAAATGCAGTAATAGTATTTACTAAGGACGAACGAGGGAAGGATTTCAACGAAGCTTCGCCGGTTCATCTTTACAAGACAGTTACAAACCATCAGTAGGACTAATCCATTTTCACAAAGTCTAATCTCCCCTGGAATTTATATCCATCTCTTTTATCCTCATACGGATATACGGGAAATTACTTTCCAATAAGGGCACGATGAACGAAGACGGGATGTTATACTTATCCTACTATCAAACGAAAACGAAGGTTATCTATACCCTACTATCCCCAACAACGGGAGGTTATCTATACCTTGTTATCCCCAACAACGGGAGGTTATCTATACCT
Source organism: Lathyrus sativus (assembly GCA_963859935.3). Lineage (NCBI taxonomy): Eukaryota > Viridiplantae > Streptophyta > Magnoliopsida > Fabales > Fabaceae > Lathyrus > Lathyrus sativus. The sequence goes on along the minus strand of CAWUDS030002234.1, from coordinate 6,342 downwards.
TGTTATCCCCAGCAGACGGAGGGTTATATATTCTTCAACAACGAATCGGGATTTATTTTTCTTGGCCAGCAGTTGTTATACAAGGACATCCAGACACTTCCAGCAGTGTCATAGCATACATACATCATTTACATCATACCATAACATATATGTCTATAGTACATTACCTAAGTGCATCATGTCATACATGCATACATAAAGCATAAACTAATGTTGTTATACAGAATGCTACCTTGTTTTCAGGTTAATTATCCAACAAACAATCTTATGATCTTTGGGACTGCTTTATTGTAACCTCAGGGTTACTTTATCCTCCTGATGAGCTTCTTATTACTTTGGGACTGCTTTATTGTAACCTTAGGGTTATTTTATCCTCCTGATAGCCTCTCATGACTTCAAGACTGCTTTAGAGCTACTGATTGCTCTATCCTCCTGAAATCATCCTATTACTTCAAGGCTGCTTTAGAGCTATTCATTGCTCTATCCTCATGAGGTCATATTACTACTTCAAGACTGCTTTAGAGCTATTCATTGCTCTATCCTCCTGAAGCCATCTAATTATTTCAAGACTGCTTTAGAGTTATCCATTGCTCTATCCTCCTGAAATTACATTATTATTTCAAGACTGCTTTAGAGCTATCCATTGCTCTATCCTCCTGAAATCATTACTTCAAGACTGCTTTAGAGCTATTGATTGCTCTATCCTCCTGAAGACATATCACATTATTATTTCAAGACTGCTTTAGAGCTGTTGATTGCTCTATCCTACTGAAGCCATTCTATTACTTCAAGACTGCTTTAGAGCTATTGATTGCTCTATCCTCCTGAAGCCATTATTACTTCAAGACTGCTTTAGAGCTATTGATTGCTCTATCCTCCTGAGGTCAGATTTATCACTTCAAGACTGCTTTAGGGTTATCATTATTGATTGCTCTATCCTCATGAAGACATGCTGTTACATCAGTATTACTCCAGACTCCTGACAGTTCTCATTATACTACTGAAGAACTTTCCCCTAGTGGCATCTTTAAGCCCACTCAATCATGTTCAACCAACCATCAATATCACTCCATGCACTGGTGAGTGCAAATTTTTGGGCTTTTGTGTTCAATCCCCTTCAACCTTCCAAGTTACGACTGGCAAATATACCAATCTAACCCCTCAGGTTTCAGAAAATTGAACAGGGGCAGCTGTTGCACCCCAAAATTTGCCCTCACAATACAAGACTTTGTGTTCCAAGAAGGTTCACAAGGTTCACAAAATTCACAATTGGTCAGAAGAGTTGACAATTCCCTCAGACAATGCACCTCCTAAGCAGTGCATCCAAAACTAGGGTTTTGACTTTAATCAGGCTAAATGGACTTCCAAGACTTCAAGTGAGCTTCATAACATCTTATATGTGTATAAGAACCCCCATGTCAAGTTTCAAGACTTTTCTCAAAAGTTTGCTCAGTCAGATGATCAGATAAGTCAAAAGCAGTCAATGCAGTTAAAAGGTCAAACTGAGGTCAACTGTGGTCAAACCAAAGTCAAACTTCATGATTTTTTTTTTTGCCAACATCAAAGAGAGGTTGGGTGAGAAATATTATCATAATAACTGTAATACCCCAAATTTTGCCCTAAGATTTGTCGTCGCATTTCATTGCATTTAATCAATTACTAACAAATTTGTGTAGTCGTTTGACTTTTTGCAGGTAAATATCATATGGCATGCATTTTTTTTCTAAAAAGTAAAAATGGCACAATTGGCAGGAGGACATGTGTAAGGAGTTATGAGTGTGAGAGGTTGAGAGTTCGAATCTCACCTTTGTCATTTTTTTTGTTTTTTATTATTTTACTCTAAATTTTTCTATCTTTCATTAAAAAAATAACAAAAATAGTTTTTATTATTATTTAATTATTATTTTCGTATTTTAATTAAATCATTTTTTAAAATATTATTTTTTTTCACTTTTTTCTAAATTATTCATAAAAATATCCAAAAAATCATAAAATAAAAAATATTGAAAAAAATTTTGTTCTTTTTATAATATTTTTTATTTTAGGAATCAATAGGATTATTAGTTTTTATTTTAAGTTTATTTTAATTATTTTAAATTATTTAAATTTTATTTTTTCTTAACTAATTATTTAGTTTGGGCTTTAAAATGGGCTTTAGGGACATTATTGACAATTTGGTGTTAACCCTAATTTGTTCCCTATATATACATGTGTTGCCTTGTTGGAAAAAAGGGAGAGAATGAGAAAAACCTAAGAGGAGTGAGTGTCGTTTGCCGTTATTTAGTTTTCTTCTTCATCCATTACTATTGTTTCTTTTTCTTCATCGTTTACCGTTATTTCTTTTCCTTCATCTATTACTGTTGTTTCTTTTTCTTCATCTTTTACCGTTATTTCTTTTTCTTCATCTATTACCGTTATTTCTTTTTCTTTATCTATTACTGTTACGTTTATATATATATAATTTTTAAATTGTTAGAGTTTATATATATAAGATTTTTGATCGAATTATGTCGATACGATGTTTGCACATTTGTGTGCATGACGCGTGACATTTGTGTTAGTTCGATCTGGTTGCGATGATCGCATTTTTGTGTGAGCAATAATGCTATTTTTTGCTTAATTTCTTTTTCTTTGCGATAAATTTTGTTTCGTCCGATTTAGATCTGGTTGCGATGAGCGCATTTCTGCGTTAGCAACATTGTCGGGTTATTTGGCACATTTAAAATTCATTATTGCTTTATTATTATTATTATTATTATTATTATTATTATTATTATCATTATTTATTATTATTATCATTATTATTACCATTATTATTATTATTATTGTTATCATTAATTTATTAAAATTTGTTATAATATAAAAATCTGTTTTTTTAAAAATAAATAACATTAACATCTTTTCCAAATTAATATGAAAACCTATTATTTTTAAGAAAAACTTTTTTTTAGATAAATTTAAAATAATAACTAAAATCTTTTTTTTAAAATAATAACTAGAACCGTTATTTATTTTATTTTATTATTGTTCAATTCAAATTTCATTATCATATTGTATCTGCTCCTCTCATGTAACCTCGCGAACTTAACAATCGCTCTTTAAATTCTGCCTTTAAATTTCTGCTTGCATGGTTTAAATTATGACATTATCTCTCTGTTTGCATGATTCAATTATCTCACGCGTTTACTATTATTTCTGTCACATTGCACACATCCGAAGGTTAGGTCTAACTGTTTGGCCGCCGCGCCAATAGTCCGTAAAACTTCACACATTCAATTTCAAATCCTCAAAACTACAAACTACAAACCCTAATTTTCACAAATGCCTCGCCGCAGGCAAAATTACAATTTTACCCTTAGCATTAGGTCAAAGAGCCGCCGCGCTCATTTTAGGGTTTCCCGCCGTGGAATCCCTAATTTAACCCTAATTACAACTTAACATTTCAACGTAGAGATTTGGAGTTTCTACACTCCACGTAAGCGTGTCCTTAAGATGCGTTTATTCCCCTTGAGACCTTGACCACAGTCAAGAAGTTTCTAACCTCCCTATTGAGGGGAACTACGATTACTCTGATTCCACTCCCGTAAGGATACGTAGGCACAAGATGCGATGTCTTGCCGAGTAAACTTAGAATTAACCCCCTTTATTATTTATTATTGCTTATTTATATTTTATTTATCTTTGCTATTTAATTATTTTGCTTATTATTTTGTAATTGTTTCTTGGATGTAAAGTTGTTTAATTATTTAATTATTATTATGGTTAGTAATTAGGGAGTGTAACAACATGTATGTAATATTAAAATAAATTTAGATCACTTTTAAATAAAGATAATTAAAATAAACACGTCACACACGCAAGTCGATTTTAATCGCCGTCTCACTTCCTAAGGATATCCCTCAAGTTGCCTACGAATAATGATTAAGTGGGGTGTATAAAGCAAGTCCCTCAAATAAAAAAATCATCAAAGTCCCTTATGGTTGCCTTTACGAATCAAGTCCCTTTCGAAAAATGATGATGGTCCCTTATATGTGCTTATTACATCCCACAATGGCCTTCAAAGTCAAATTGTCCCTCACATGTCCCTTAACATCCAAAGTAAGGACTACCTACTCCATTATAGTAGGGATAGTCTTACTAAAGGAAAGAATAAAGAATAAGAAAGACCTTTAAACATTAGGGTAGGTTACTCCTAGGTGCTTGCTCACTTCAAAACTTTTTCACACTTAAACAAATTTCCAACAAAATTTTCAAACAAGTTTTTTTCACATCCATACACGGATTATTATTAAACTATTCTGAAATTTTTTGCTATTCACACACTACACTTTCAAAACAATTCAAAAGTGAGCTTAAGTACCTAAGAGCCCATGGATAACCATGGATGAAAAGGGTGCTAACACCTTCCCTTTTCATAACCTACCCCCCGGACCCAAAATATTCTCTAAGGTCTTTCCTGTTCTTTTATAACCTTTCCTTATGGATAAAATAAAAGTCGGTGGCGACTCTTGCTATCCGCAACATTGTTTAAAGTCAGTTCTCCCACCGTGTTACAGATATACAGGTGCTGGCTGCACTGTCTGATAACTGGGAACAGGATGACTGAAAGCCGGAGTTACAGCTGCCACATATGGTTATTGGCATACTGCAACGGATACATTGGTCGTTGTTGCTAGGATTGCTGAACATAACTTGCTTGAGGCTGCTGAACAAAGCCTTGCTGAGGTTGTTGAACATAACTCTGTTGATACTGTTGGTAAGGCGGTCTCCAGGTGTGACTCTTTCTTCCCACGGTTACTGCATTTGTCTCCCCTTCCTTCTTTTTATGAAAGTTACTGCTGAGCTTCTTGACATTGTTGTTACCAGAACTGTTGGAACCACTAGCCACCTTCCCATTCTTCATTCCTAACTCCACTCTCACCCCACTGCTACTATATCAGAAAAACTTGCGGTTACACTGTTGCACCCCAAAATTTGACCAACCGGGTCTCGTATCTGGCTCGATGTTTCGACGCACTACCGCATTCGCATCTGCATATCGCATACATTGCATTTTTCATTTGTTCTGATTTTATTGGGATCACAGCTCTCGTCTCGTGTTTCAGGTGTTTTTAATCAGTTTGATAGGTAGAATCGATTTTTGAGATATTTCGGTGCCCGTTTATTTTTACCGATTATTTTTGTGTCGTTCGGTGCTTATTTTGTTCCCTCGGGAATTATGGTGATTTTTTTGGATTTTATGGCATTTTTTAGGGTTTTAAATAGATTTTAAATCATATATAGAATTTTATAGAAATAATTAGCTTTTCAATCATTTGTAGAATTTAATAGGTTTTTTTAATTCTTTTTAAATAGGTTTTAATCATTTTTAGGGTTAATAGGATTTTTTAATAGTTTTAATTCTTTTAAATAGATTTTTAAATCATTTTAGATATTTTTAAATAGCATTTTCTCTTAATAGTTTTAAATAGGATAATATAGATTTTCTTTTAGATAATATAGAATAATATAGTTTTTAGAAATTTTTATAGAAATAAATAGCATTTTTTAGAATATTATAGATTTTATTTTGGTTTAGATTTTCTTTTAATTAGTTTAATAAGAATTTAGACATTTTAGATATTAATATAGATTAAATAGATTTTAATATTTTTAAATAATATAGAATAGTTTTGTTAATAGAAATTAATTGTTTTTAATTTTAGATATAGAATAATATAGATTTCTCATTTTAAAATAGAGTTTTCTTTTATAGAAATAATAAATGAATAGATTTTTCATAAATAGATTTTTCATATATTAGATATTAAATAGGTTTAATAGGGAATATAGATTTTTCTTTTATTAATAGTGGAATTTAATTAGAGATTTGTTAGAGTTTATTAGTTTAGAGTTTAATCAGAATTAATAGAGTTTTTCTTGTAGATTTAATTCAGAATTCATTTAGTTAATTAGGTTGGATAATTAGTGGTTAATCATTGTCATTAGTCCAGTTTTAATGCATTAATCCATTTCAGTTTTGGTTTTTTTAATCATTTTCGTGTGGGCTTTTCGCAGGCCCAATGCATGATTTTTTGTCCATTTGTCCAGAAAAGGTCCAGCAAAGCTCCAGCTTTTTCCAGTTGCTTCTAGAAGATTCCAGAAGCTCCCAGATTTTATCAGTCTTATAAATAGATCAAGCCACGTGTTGGCTCAGGGGATGGCCCACGTTCCTCACCCACATCACGCCACGTATCCCACTATCCCTCTCTCTCAGCCACATTCCCCCACACGTGGAGGCCATGCGCTCCACTTCTCCACTACCTGCCCCACGTGGCGACCACCCAACACTTCACCGTGAAA
>CAWUDS030002233.1:25000-50949 GCA_963859935.3 Lathyrus sativus | reverse complement strand
CTGATGGTCTAATAGGTTTGAGGTTGATTTAAGAGTAAGGGAAATTAGACCTTCGTGGCCAAATCTGTTGTTGAGGTTTTAACCGTGTAGGGTAAGGGATTATGAGAACTCTAATGAATGTGGGGAATTTGTAAGGATTTATGGGAATTGGAGGCATAAATATGATACAGGATTGGCCTAATAAGTTGTAGATTTTGTGCCTTTATCGCCGTAATACCTTAGGAATGATTTAGGGATGTTTTTGGGGCATTGGGGAAGGAAATCAGATGGACTTTTGGGCTGGTTTTGCTACTGGTACATAACATCATTTTGCTGTAATCGCGAGTTCGCACAACGAACAATCCTTCGCACGGCGAACAATCGCCTCAGATTCCCGCGACGAACTGTCCAGCGAATGTAGCAGAGTTTTGCGAATTGTGTTCTTGTGCAGTGTTGTCTTAATGCTTTGATGCTGTGATTTTCTGGATAAATTACCTTGAGTATGATTGTGATTCATATGTGATTAATACATGATTGTATGATGATTCCTATGAGTAATGATGATGAGTTATGATGTTGATTCCATGAGTTTTTGATGATTATCTGATGACATGATTATTATGATGATTTTGATGAATGATGATGCACCTAATGAGTTTATTATGAGGATGATATTGACGTGTGCATCATGCATTCATATGCATTCCAGACTTTGGTCTAGCGTTTGATTCTTGTGGCTTCAGTTCCATTGTGCGGATGTGAAGTATTTTGTTGTGCTCCGATTCTTGTGTAGAATCGATCCTATTGATGGGGATATATGGAGGATTGATGGCCCAGTGTCCATGGAACTTTGATGAATTGGTACCACATGCACGAGTCTTGTTGCATTTGCATTTATGTGACAATTTGGTGTAATTTATGATATTATGGCTTTTTGATGTTTCCTTGATGATTATGATGATGTTGAATACGAAAATGATGCTATTTTATATATTGATTCCTATATTGATTATTATGAATCATTTTACTTACTCTTCCTATTTGAATGTTGCTTCCACGTGGGTGACGTGCAGATGACCAGGTTTAGCCGTGGATGCTGTCGGGGACTTTTTGGAGTTTTTGACTTTTGGTTGACTTAGAGGATCTTGCTCTGATAATGTAACATCGGGTTGGGGTCTTTGAGTTGAATCATGTTTTATTGATTATTGTTATTTTGATTATGTTGATGCGCAAGGAAAACTTTAGATTTTTCCTTTTTGAGTTCCGCTGCCTTTTGAGCAATTTTTGAGTAATTTTAGGAAAACCTGTTGTTTACGGAACATTGACTTTTATTTGAGTTATTGAGAAATGTACGTCCTTTGAGGTGATTTTTATTATGTTTAATATTTTACTCTAATAAATATGATTGATTTGCCATTATATTTGTAGGGTAGAAAAGGGTGTTACAAAAGACATCCTTCATTTATATTGTTAAAATACCTCCAGACTGACCATTAGAGTTCATAGAAGACCACTGGCAGTCCTCACATCCCCATAAACTAAATATCATACAATCCTCCATCTCTTGCTTTTTATACTCCTGAATAAAACAATCATTTGCCCTCCCATTTAATAAAATCTTCTTTTTTCGTCTTTGTTTGATTTAATTTCTACACCCTCTAACATTGAATGAAACAACATTAATGGGATTCTAGTAGCAACCACCCTCTTAGATTCAAATATTTTTTGATCCCTTGCCTCAATATCTCTGACAATGCCTTCGAATAATTCATCATCCTCTTTGAAATTTTGGTATGCAGATTTCAGATGTCCTAAGAGATATCGAGACACTTGATTTGTGCTTTAAAAATAATGAAAAGAAGAAGCACAATAAAAATTGCAGAAAGTAAACGAACACACAATAATTGTTAACCCAGTTCGGTGTACAACAACACCTACGTCTGGGGGTTACTAAGCAAGGAATGACATCCAGTAGATAGTATTAATTCTTAGCAAAACAACCTCTAGTTTATAACTTATCACTTAATCACTACCTGTGCTTAATTTCTACATAAGGTTTTTCTTAGTATGAGACCCTTCTGATCAGTGCTTTTTATACATTATTTTACCATTAGTTCTAGTTAATCATTTGATATGCCTCGTATCATTTTATTTGTTTTTATTGCATTTTACGCGTTGGTTTGGCATTTTCACTGTTTCTAGGTTCAGGTAAGCAATAGAGAAGAATCATAGTAAAAACCGGGTAAAACAACAAGAATTTGGAAGAGTTTTGAAGTGAACCAGTAGCCTGACACGGCCACCCCTGTCACCTGACACGACCCGTGTCAGGAAGTGCTCAGAAGTTGCAAAATAGGATGAAACCAGGGAGCTGACACGGCCCGTGTCAGCACACCTGGAGCTAAAAAAATGTTCGTGCAATATAACAGGGAGCCAACACGGCTGCCCGTGTCAGCTAACACGGCCCGTGTTGGCTAAAACGCTCCATCTTTTATTTTTCTTGGATTTTGGGCATTTGTGATCCCTGAGGGTATTTTGGGTATTTTTCTATTGTTGGGTTGGACCTGAGACTAATTAAGACGTGTTTTGGAAAGTGAGAAGAGACTTCTAGATCATACGAAGAAAATACAACTGAAATTGGGAAGCTCTGGAGAATTGGGAAGACGAGGATATTTTCATGATCGAAAGAAATTGAAGATCAAATTTATTCCCCAAATCTTGTAATGTTTTTACTTTCTATGTTGTTTTTGTTGAATACTATGAATAGCTAAACCCCCATTGCTAGGGGGTGTCCCTGAATTGTGTTGTAATGAACCTCTGTTGCATTTCTTAATGAGATTTTGTTTCATTCCTTAATATTTTTGTTATGCAATTTGTTTAAACTTTTAAAGATCGTATAAATTGGGAACGATTTACGATTAGGGATTTGGCCTGAAAAATCGATCGATTATTTTGTATAACACATTACATTGAATATTGCCTAGGAATAGGGATATCCCATAATAATTGTAAAAACCCTTTGTCAGAACTATTGCTTGATGTCTTTCTTTGACTGCTAAGGAATTAGGGTCAAGGAAGAATATCAAAGGCTTTTTAGTTAAGGAATTTAAGAAAAACACTTTTGAGGTGCAATAAAAATTAAGGTTTTGTTACATGTCTCATTGATTTACTCCAGGGTTCGTACTAAGCAATCCATACACTTCCCCTAGCATGTTTTCTCTTAATCCTAATATAATTTTATCATTCTTCTCTTTTCATGTTAAAACCCCCAAATAAAACCCCAAGGTTATTTTGTTTGATTGAAATAACATCTGTACCTAAAAATTTACATGCAGTCCTCAGAGATCGATACTGAGAAAAGCCCAATTATTACTACATCGGTATAATTAGTACACTTGCTAATTTTACCAGTCAAGTTTTTGGCGTCGTTGCTGGGGACTGCCAAAATTTTAAAGCACCTTGTTAGTTCATTTACAATTTTGTCACTCTGTGACTAAAATTTTAAGTTATTTTTCTGATTATATTTTTGTTATTACTAATAATTTTCGAACCTGTGTATGTGAGGTAAGACCTTAGCTTTATTTTCTTTTGACTCAGAACCTGAAAGATTGTTATACTCCAGACGTAGAAGAGCTAGGCTTGAAACACTGACAGCTTCAAACTCAGGAACAAAAATTTCAGAGAACGAAGAAGAAGTTGTGATTCATTCTGAGCATACAAATTCAGGCACCGATACAGAGCCCGAAACATTCATCATCAACGGAGATCAACCTCCAGTCGAAAGACTTCTGGGAGACTATGGAAGGGAAAATGCTTCAACAGGGTGTTTGACCATAGTGAATCAACCAGTGACTGTTGCACACTTTCAGCTACATCCATCAACCATCCGGCAGCTTCAGAGCAGACCTTTCTTAGGGAGAATAAATGAAGATGAAAATAAACATCTTCAAAGGTTTATAACTATGAGCACCTCATTAAAGATTGAGGGGTATTCTGAAGAAGCAAAGAATCTAGTTATGTTTCCTTTCACCTGTCTAATGAAGCCGAAGAATGGTTTTATTCTTTAACAATCGGGAGTATTAACACTTGGAACGAGATGGAGATAACATTTTTGAATGAATATTTTCCTGCATCTGTCTACATCAGAAAAAGATACGACATTGTTAATTTCAAACAAAAGGAGGGAAAGTCACTTGGAGATGCTTACAAATGATTCAAGAGGTGTTTGGTGGCATGCTCGACTCATAACATGGATGCAACTGAACAAATGCAAAATTTTGTAAATGGTCTAAAAATGAATACTAAGCAACTCATTGATACAGTAGCCAGTGGTTCAACTAATTTTTCAACAACCACCGGTATCAAAATAATTATTGAAGCTATCGCTGCAAATGAGCACTTAGAATTGTATGACTGGAGTGTAAGTCAACCGAAGAAGGCCATTGATTTGAAACTTACTGAGCTAGTGGTAAAGATGGAGGATCAAATTTCAGCAGAAGTGGAAAGAAGGTTAAAGAAGATGAGTCTTGATATTCAAACTGTGGCACAAGTTCAACCGGTTCAGGCAGTGAATTGTGAAATTTGTGAGGGTCCTCACTTCACCATGCACTGTGTGGCAACCGCAAAAAAGATTGAGGAAATAAAATTTTTGAAGCAGAACAATCCCTACTCCAACACTTATAATCCAGGTTGGAAAAATCATCCAAACTTCACATGAAAAGATCAACAAGGGAATGCGCCACAATAATATGAACCACAAAAACAACCTTACCAACCATAATATCAACCACAACAACAACAGGTACAAAAGAAAGCTGATTGGGAAATTGCTATTGAAAAGATGGTCGCTCAAAGCTCTCAATTCCAAGAAGAGACCCGTAATATTCAAAGGAATAACACAACTTCCATCAAAAATCTTGAGGCGCAAATAGGAAAGATAGCGCAACACCTCTCAACACACACCCAAGGAACCCTCCCGAGTGCGACAGTACCGAATTCGAAAAATTAAGAGAGTATTAATATTGTCACAACAAGAAATCAAAAAATGATAGAAGAAGAGGAAACAAATGAGTATGAATGTATAGAGGTGGAACTTGAGGTAAGAGAAAAAGTAAAAGAACCAGAAGAAGTTGTGTCATCTGAAAAAGCAAATGAAGAGAAAAAGAAAGAGGAGGCTAAACAGAAAATCAAGCTACCTTATCCTTAAAGAGTTACAAAGAAGGAGAAAAAAGAGAAAGACTTTGGAAGATTCAGTGCAATGTTCAACAAATTGGAAATCAATATGTCGTTCTTTGAAGCACTCGAGCAAATGCCTTTGTACAAGAAATTCATGAAAGAGGTAATAGGTGAAAAGAGACCAATGAAGGAGGAGCCGAAAATCACAACTGAGCAATGTAAGGAAATATTACAAGAAGGGAGAATCCATATCAAGCGGAAAGATCCTAGATCAGTAGTAATCTCTTTTACTATAAAAGATAGAACTTTTAAGAAAGTCCTCATTGATTCAGTTGCTAGTGTGAGTCTCATGCCTCTCTCTATCTTCAAAAAGACGGGTATTGGAAAAGTGAGCAATACAGGAACAGGCTTAAAGTTTTCCGACCACACAACTAAGAGGTCATATGGGCTAGCAGAGGATGTGCTGGTGACGATTGATAACTTCACCTTCCTAGTCGATTTTCAAATCATACTTGGCCGACCATTCTTGCTTACTAGTCGGTGCAATATTGATATTGAAACATGTATGCTCACTTTGAAATCTTTTAATGAGGAAATCACTGTAAAAGCTTTGGAGATTAAGAAGAAAGGTAAAGAGGACGATGGTAAACCGTCAGTTGGAATGATAGAAACAACGGGAAAAAATAGAACAAGCAAAACCACTTCAAGTTGCTCTTATCTCTGAACCTGACCGGTATCTAGTTGCGAAAAATTCAAGCAATAAAGTTTGGAGGGTAAAGTATCCCCCATAATAATAGGGAGTCAACCGTCGAGCCATGCGACGATAAACGAAGCGCTGCGTGGGAGGCAACCAACGGATTTTAAGAATTTATGTTTTTCTTTTTGTGTTTAGTTTAATTTTTGCAGGAATAAACGAGAATTTGCAAGGGACAACGTGGAAGAAGCAAAGAGATGCTGCATTACTTGTCGACCCCTCTATGAGTATGTCTCTTCCTCTCTTGTTCTTAAACATTAAGGACAATGTTTAGTTCAAGTTTGGGGGAGGTTTTACTGTTTTGAAGTTTCAATTTAAATATTGTTTTAATTGAGTTCGTTAAGAATCACTTTGAATTTCCCCTTTATTAAGACCGTAAAAAAAATTTCTGGTGAATTCTATGTTGTGTGAGGTAGTCGGGAAAGTATTTAGAGTTTGAGGAAAGAGGAGTTAGAACTAGGGAATTGGGAAAGTTTAGAAATCGAGGTATAACTTGAACACCCTAGGTTCCCCGGAGTAAGGAAACAAGTCCAACATGTATATTTGTGCCATAGTACTTGGATTTGAGAAGTATTTCCCGATTAGTTCATAATGATAGTCCGACATGATTAAAAAGAATTAAATGTTTAAAGATTGATTGTGAGAATGACTCGTGGCACCAAATTTTTTTTTTGAATAATGACGGTAAAGACACCTTGTCCTTCTAAGTTGGGTAACCCTCACCCGGTTATTTAGCCTAATGGCGGTTGAATCTCTGTAGTCGTCCTAAAGTGGACTAATAAACTCCAATGAGCGAGAAAAAAAAGAATAAAGGTGCCACGAAAAAAGTCTCGATCAAAATTGTACACGTGAAGGAAAGCAATCAAAAATGCCTTAATCTGATTATCTGAATGAAAGGGGTAGAAAATCGAAGAAAAGACTTAAGCCCAAAGCATAGTTGGAGAGGTGGCCAAAAGGGGAATTTAGGTTCGTGGTTTTACCGCGGTGTGTGTTTGTGGAATACCTTTGTTAACAAACGATTACCAAGAAAACTAGTTTTAGCCTATCGAAACAAAGACTCACGTATGAGTACCAACACACCTTACATTCATAAGTCCTTCATTTGATATGCTGTTTGATCTGAAAATTATTTATCCAAGCTGGTTGCTTAAGGTCAAGCAATGGTTTAAGTTTCAGGGAGTTTGATCAGTGCTTTTTATACATTATTTTACCATTAGTTCTAGTTAATCATTTGATATGTCTCGTCGCATTTTATTTGTTTTTATTGCATTTTACGCCTTGGTTTGGTATTTTCACTATTTCTAGGTTCAGGTAAGCAATAGAGAAGAATTGGAGCAAAAACGGGTAAAACAACAAGAATTTGGAAGAGTTTTGAAGTGAACCAGTAGCCTGACACGGCCACCCGTGTCACCTGACACGGCCCGTGTCAGGAAGTGCTCAGAAGTTGCAAAATAGGATGAAACCAGGGAGCTGACACGGTCCGTGTCAGCACACCTGGAGCTGGAAAAAATGTTCGTGCAATATAACAGGGAGCCAACACGGCCGCCCGTGTCAGCTGACACGACCCGTGTTGGCTAAAATGCTCCATCTTCTATTTTTATTGGATTTTGGGCATTTGTGATCCCTGAGGGTTTTGGGTATTTTCCTATTGCTTGGTTGGACCTGAGACTAATTAAGACGTGTTTTGAAAAGTGAGAAGGGACTTTTGGATCATACGAAGAAAATACAACTGAAACTGGAAAGCTATGGAGAATTGGGAAGACGAGGAGATTTTCATGATCGGAAGAAATTGAAGATCAAATTTATTCCCCAAGTCTTGTAATGTTTCTACTTTCTATGTTGTTTTTGTTGAATACCATGAATAGCTAAACCCCCCATTACTAGGGGGTGTCCCTGAATTATGTTGTAATGAACCTCTTTTGCATTTCTTAATGAGATTTTGTTTCATTCCTTAATATTTTTGTTATGCAATTTGTTTAAACTTTTAAAGATCGTATAAATTGGGAACGATTTACGATTAGGGATTTGGCCTGAAAAACCGATCGATTATTTTGTATAACACATTACAGTGAATATTGCCTAGGAATAGGGATATCCTATAATGATTGTAAAAACCCTTTGTCAGAACTATTGCTTGATATCTTTCTTTGACTGCTAAGGAATTAGTATCAAGGAAGAATATCAAAGGTTTTTCATTTAAGGAATTTAAGAAAAACACTTTTGAGGTGCAATAAAAATTAAGGTTTTATTACATGTCTCATTGATTTACTCCAGGGTTCGTACTAAGAAATTCATACACTTCCCCTAGCATGTTTTCTCTTAATCGTAATATAATTTTATCATTCTGCTCTTTTCATGTTAAGAACCCCAAACAAAACCCCAAGGTTATTTTGTTTGATTGAAATAACATCTGTACCTAAAAATTTACACGCAGTCCTCAGAAATCGATATTGGGAAAACCTCAATTATTACTACATCGGTATAATTAGTACACTTACTAATTTTACCGGTCAACTTCTCAATTCCCTTTCAATCATAACAGTATCAAAAATTACAACTCAATGCAAATAGTCCAACTCTAGTATCAACATGATACAAGAGAGGCTCACAAATACACAAGCCCTAAAACTCACTAAGCAACAATGTATTTTTCACACTTTGATTAGGTTAAATCCATCATATTTATAACCATAAACTAGACTGGCTTTGGGTTTCAAGAACACAGCAACTCTGTTACACAGAATCTGCAACTTATTCTCCTCAAGAATAGTTTCTTCAATCCAAAGTTTCCTAAAATGTCTCCACACAAAGAAAACGACATCTTCAAATTCAAACAGAATATCTGATTCCTCAATCTTGAACGCCACCTAGAATAAACAAATATTCCCACAATAATCTAAAATTTGGAAATAAATTAGCAGTATCAAAACTGCAAAGTAACCTACAAAGATGTCGAATCATCATGATAAGACATCTTATCCAACATATTGTCCAATATCTTGTTCTTCATATTAGGACATCGTGTCTAACATCTTGCTGTCAAGTTAGTTTTACCAAAATTAATGTCAATCTCAAAAGCTTGGACTTATCGATCTCCCCCTTTGGCAGATTTTTGCTAAAACTAACTAAATAACCCTTGTATACAAATCCACAAAAAGTCAAAGACAAAAATTAGAACAACAGTGGAAATAATATAATTTCCCCCTCAATCAGTTCCTTCTTTTGCAGCAAGTGGTTAACACTCTCCCCCTCAACAGCAGCCAGTGGTTAGCAGTGGTTAGTTATGTTGGTATTACTCCCCATTTTATCCATAATATGACAAAGGTAGTTAACTAACTAAATAACCAAACATTAACACAAGCAGAACAAGAGTTTAAAGTACAGATCAAGCACATGAAGTGTCAAAAATATTTTGGGCATTTAGCCCTTATAAGAAAAACATAACCATTAAAAAATGAATAAAACTACTATCAAATATCATCTTAAGTAGCCTCACCATCCTCTTCTTATTCTTATTCTTCATCAAGATCATCATCATCTGACCCAACATCTTCAGCATCAGCCTCATCATCTTCTACTGCATCCTTTTCAGCATTATCTGTACCACCAGTAGCTTGAGTTCCCTTGTCCTGTTCAGCTGTCAAGACCTGTATCAACTGTTCAAGGTTTGCCTTCCTAGTTTTGCTGGACTTGATGATGGCATCTAGATCCTTGCAAGTCTCCTTCAGTTGAGCAATAATATCATTCTTTGAGGTTGCAGGAACAAATGTTTGAACAGATATCGAAACAATATCTGAGACATGATCCCCGACAAACTGATTATGGTGCAAAGTCAAAGGAGATTCCATTTTCAATCCATAATCAGCAGATACCAAGATACCAGGATGTTGATCCAAGATTATACCACATATGAGAGAAAGAAAACATATATGCATCTTAATGGCAATGATGATGCGTGCTTCAGAATTTGGTCAAAAGTATAAGCACTAGAATCAAACTCCCTCTCTTTACCAACAACATATATGAACTTCCCACGCCCAACGGAGATGGTTGAGGTATGTTTGGTAAGAACCCAGTTGATAGTACAAATTCTATGAAGAATTACATACTTCACACTAAGCTTCCCAACTGAAAGCTTTCCTTTGCTGGGCTAATGCTTTACTGTATTACAAGTGATCTTCTGACACACCTGATCATCAGTATCTTCAAGCTCAGGTTGAGGATCTTCTGATCTGCCTAGAAACTTGTTGATCACTATGGAAGAAAATGTCATAACATTTCCTCTGGCATACACCTTCTTGTAGTCTTCATTGTTTATATTAGCACAACCTTCAAGAATGTTCACCATAAATTCCTTGACTATATTCTCATAGCAAGGAATAAGTTTTGTGACAATCTTCATTAGTTCAACAACTTCAATCAACTTCATCACATCTTTGCATTGTGGGGCATTCTTCCCTAACTCCCTTTCCAAAGAAACCCTCCTTTGGTACACGCATTGCCACATTTCCATATTTCCAGCAACATGAAAGGACAAATTGTCCATAGGAGCCTTAGAAATAACAGCAGGCTTCTCCTTAGAAGCATATTTCTTGACTTGACTGATGTCTTGGACATCTTCTTCAATATCATAGTGTGACTCATTATCAGACACAACCTTTCTCTTCTTGGATACAATTACAACCTTGCTCCAAGCTTTAGGAGGACCGACAATAGGTTTCTTGGTGCTCTTGGTAAGGGTGTTCTCCACAACCACAACCTTACCTTTTCTGCTTTTCATCCTCTTAGGAACACCAAGGTGAAGACTCTTGGAAATAACCTCATTATTAGAAGGTAAGTCATCTACATTGATAACCTAATCAACATTCTTCCCACGGTCTTCAACAATACCCTCAGAAGCTTGACCCTTTGAATGAGAATCTTTTACCGCAGGGGATGTTTCAACATCTCCTACTACAAAATCAACAAGAGTGTGCAGATTCTCTTATAACCCTTCATGATCAGGCGCCTCAAGCCTATCCTTTTCAACCTCAATTTTAACATCATCATTTTTCTCAGTCTCTACCTCTGGTCCAATATCAGATACAATGGTAGTAAGGAAAACTTGAGCAAGGGGTTTAGTAATCCCAACAATATTAAGATGACTCCCTTCATTTAAAGTTATATCTACCAATTTTCTAATTCTCTTATCAGAGTCAAAAAAATTTCTCTTAGTCCTAGGGTTAGAGAAATAATCAGAGGTCTTTGAGACATTACCTGCAGGAAGGTTCTTGGATCTTCTTACTGGAAGTTTGTCAGGCTTGCAAGGAACCATGGCCAAGGGAGCAACATCAATCGCGTCTTCAACAGACACCTTTGCAGACTTAGCCTTATATGTAGATGATGAAACATTCTCATTCCTGGATACACCTTTTAAAGATTGTTGGTGAGACATATTTAAACACTTGATAGTTGGAAAAAGGTAAGCAAGATTAGGTCTTTCTTTGAAATAGAAGATGAAGCAGTTTGTGAAGAATGACACGGTATGGATGAAGCGTGCGTAAGAGCGGGGTAGGTATATTTGAAATGATTGACTTTAAAACCCTCTCTTTATTTTTTGGCAACACACATACACTTGAATAGTATTCCCACAACAAATTAACTGCTATAAATCCTCAGATAGGAAAATCGCTAATTTTCCCCTTAACACCTCAAATTGATTTTTGGAAATATTTATGGCACTTAAGTTGTCACAGAATAATGTCACAACATCTTTTGTGACATTATATCAGTCTATTTTTGTTTCGTCCACATAAGTTGAGAGCAACTACTCCCTGTTGTTATATGTTCAGCTTTAACAGTAGACGAGGACACATAATTTTGTTTCTTGCTAAACCAAGAGATCAAATTGTTTCCTAAAAAGAAACATCCTCCAGAGGTACTCTCCCTGCCATCTGCACTGTCAGCATCACAGTATACCATCAACATGGAATTAGAATTATGAGTGTACAACAAACCATAGTCACATGTATCATTTATGTTTAACCCTTCAGGTATTGGCACCAGGTCTCAGACCTTATGCCTCTTGAACTTCCCTAGTTCATCTTGCATAGCATTGATCTAGAACTCATCAGTCAAGGCCTCCTTGACACTCTTGGGTTCAAATTTTAAGACAAAGCAAGTACCAGCAACAACGTTTCTTGATCTGGTCATTATTCCATTTTTCAGATCTCTTAATATAAGCTTCTTATGATGGTCTTTTTGAATTCTGATGAAATGTCCCTTGTCAACTGTCTCAGTCTCTACAGGTTTTGGATTACCATTTAAGTCTCCAACATCATAGGATGTTCCAACATTGTCTGTGACATTAGATTTTGTGGTTAAGTCATCAACAACAACATAGGCATACCTCTTTCCTCCAAGATTTTCAACCTGCATAGGTCCCATCAAGTCCATATGAAGTAGCTCTAGAATTTTTGAAGTGTTCAGATGTTGAAGCTTCTTATGTGACATCCTTGTCTGCTTTCTAATTTGACATTCACCATAAACTCATCCTTCGTCAATTTTCAGATTAGGAATACCTTTGACAGCTTCCTTTGACAAGACTTCCTTCATTCCCTTCAAGTGTAAGTGGCCAAGTTTCTGATGCCACATCTTCACCTCATTTTCTTTTGACATCAAGTAGGTGGAGGAACACTTTGTTTCTAAAGGAGTCTGTAAGTAACAATTATCCTTAAATCTGGCTCCCTTCATGATAACTTCGTCTTTATCATGTGTTACCAAAAACTCAGATTTAGTAAAGTTAACCTTGAAACCTTGGTCACATAGTTGACTAATACATATCAGATTAGTAGCCATCCCTTTAATAAACAACACCTTATCAAGACTAGGCTGCCCAGTATTGTCTAGCTTCCCAACACCCTTTATTTCATCTTTTGATCCATCTCCAAAGGTGACATATCAAGTGGAATGTGGTTTAATATCCACCAAAAGTTTCTTGACACCAGTCATGTATCTAGAACAACCATAATTAAAATACTAGTCTTCTCTAGCAGAAGCTCTTAAAGAGGTATGTGCTATGAGACCAGCAGTGCCATTCTTGGGAATCCACTTCTTCTTTATTTTAACAATATCTCTTTCCTTCTGGATTAAGTTGCAGATTTGGGATAATCGTGTAGCTTGTAGCGGTAAGGTTTTATATGGAAAAACTTACCATAATGATGACATTTCCAATCTTGGTTCTTTCTTCCTAAGGAATTCTTCTTATGTCTTTGTTAATGCTGGGATATCTTACTTGACATCTTTCGATTCTGCTTTCTTTTGGGTTGAGCAGAATTCATGGCATGCCCTTTTCCTTTATTCTCAACTTGATAATTATAACCAAGCCCTTTAACATTTCCAAAATGCCTTCCTGATTGAAGAATTTCATCCAGCACATCAGAATTGCTATTGAGCATTCATACAGATTTAGTCATATTGTCAAGTTTAGAGTTGAGCAATCCAACTTCATCCTCTAGGCCAGAGATGACAGCCAAGTGCTTCAATCTTTCATCGAGAAGTTGAACAATAAGATTTTGTTGATCCTTTCCTAGTTGACATACTTCTGCACTTCTAATGCACAATCCTTGTACAAGGCAGCCAGTTCATCAAAAGTGAGTTCTTTATCATCTTATTCTTTATCAGAATCATATACTCCAGTAAGAGCAGAAACCTGTTTAGCAGATTCTCCTTCACTTGAAGAATCATCTTCAGACCAAGATGTAGACAACCATTTCTTCTCCTTCTTGAGAAAGGTAGGACACTCAGCTTTTGTGTGTCCTAACACTTCACATTCATAACATTGGATTCCCTTTCCTTTGTTAGATTTCTTATCATTATTAGTTCTTCTTCCAAAATCCTTTCTTTTGTTGATGTCGGATGGCTGAGTCTTAACATTTGATCTTGACTTCTCGTCCATCTTTTTCAACAATTGGGTATACTATTTTTCAAGAAGCACAACAGCCTTTGACAATTCTTCATTGGAATTTGGATCACATTCACCTTGATTAGGCACCAAGGCCATGCTTTTCTTCTTTCCAGATTTCTCACTGATTGCCGATTCAAAAGTCTGAAGAGATCCCATGAGTTCATCCACCTTCATGGTGTTTATGTCTTGAGCTTCTTCAATGGCGGTCACCTTCATGTCAAATTTCTTTGGAAGAGATCTTAGGATTTTTTGGACCAACTTAGCTTCTGGAATCTTTTTTCCTATATCAATTGAAGTATTGGCTATATCAACAATGTTCATGTGAAAGTCTAGAATACTTTCATCCTTCTTCATCTTCAAGTTCTTAAACTTGGTTGTAAGAAGTTGAAGTCTTGATGATTTCACTCTAGAGGTTCCTTCATGAGCAGTCTTCAAAGTCTCCCAAGCATCTTTGGCAATAATACAATTCTTTATCAATTTGAAGATGTTCTTGTCCACTCAATTGAACAAGGCATTTAATGCTTTGGAATTACTCTGAGCTAGCTTGTCATCTTCATCATCCCAATCTTCCTCAGGCTTTATTATATCAGTAATCTTACCTTCCCGATCTTTAGCCTTTGGTGGATTCCATCCTTTGACCACAAATTTCCAAGCTTTACCATCCATGGACTTAATAAAGGCCACAATGCAACCTTTCTAATATTCATAATTGGATCCATCAAGGATGGGTGGTCTGTTCAATATTCCTCCTTCCTTGTCCATTGCACCAGAAAGTAACTTCCTTAAATCTCACCCAGATATAGAGCAGGATGCCTGCTCTGATACTAATTGAAATTTTGGTATGCAGATCTCAGATGTCCTAAGAGATGTTGAGACACTTGATCTCTACTTTAAACACAATAACAAGAAGCAGCACAATAAAAATTGTAGAAAGTAAACGAACACACAATAATTGTTAACCCAGCTCGATGTACAACAACACCTACGTCTGGGGGCTACCAAGCCAAGAATGAAATCCACTAGATAGTATTAATTTTAAGCTAAATAACCTATGGTTTACAACTTATCACTTAATAACTACCCATGCTTAATTTATACCTAAGACTCTCCTAGGTATGAGACCCTTCTCAATTCCCTTTCAATCACAATAGTGATAAAAATTACAACTTAATGCAAACAGTCCAGTTCTAGTATCAACACGATACAAGAAAGGCTCAAAAATACACAAACCCTAAAACTCACTAAGCAACAATGTATTTTCCACACATTGATTAGGTTAAATACATCTTATTTATAGCCATAAACTATACTTAATTTGGGCTTAAAAAACACAACAACTCTGTTACATAAAATCTGAAACTTATTCTACTCAAGAATAGTTTCTTCAATCTAAAGTTTCCTAAAATGTCTCCACACTCAGAAAACGACATCTTCAAATTTAAATAGAATCTCTAATTCCTCAATCTTGAATACCACCTAGGATAAACAAATATTTCCATAATATTCTGAAGTCTGAAAATAAATTAGCAGTATCAAAACTGCAAAGTAACAGACAAAGATGTCGAATCATTATGATAGAACATCTTTTCCAACATCTTGTTCTTCATGTTAGTACATCTTGTCCAACATCTTGCTGTCAAGTTAGTTTTACCAAAATTAATGTCAATCTCCTCTGTCTCGAATTCAACTTTTTCTGATCAAACAGATATTTCAAGCTCTTATGATCACTAAACACTTCAAATCCCGATCCGAACAAATAATACCTCTAAAGATTCAATACAAACACAACATCAACCAACTCTAAATCATGCGTCGGATAATTCCTCTCATGCATTTTAAGTTGCCTTGAAGCATAAGCTACAACTTGCTGATGTTGCATCAACACACCTCTCAATCCCATCAACGAAGCATAACAATATACAACAAATGGTTCTGCCAGATTAGGAAAAATCAAAATAGGAGCTGTAGTCAACCTACTCTTAAGCTCTTGAAAAATTTCTCCATATTTTGCATCCCAAACAAAATCTTGACCCTTCCTAGTAAACTACGTCAACGACAAGGATGACTTGGCAAATCCTTCAATGAATTTCCGATAATAACCTGTCAAACCAAGAAAACTTCTAATCTCAAAAAATGATTTCAGAGCTTCTCACTCTGATACAACTTCAACCTCCGACGGATCAACTGTAATACCTCTACTCGAAATCACATGGAAAAGGAAACTCACTTCCTTCAACCAAAATTCACACTTAGAAAGTTTAGCATACAACTGCTTCTCTTTCAACACTTATAACATGATTTTCAAATGCTCAGCATGATCCTCTTCACTCTTCGAATAGATTAAAACATCATCAATGAACACAACCACAAACTTATCCAAATACAGATGGAAAACCCTGTTCATGTACTCCATAAATACACCCGGTGCATTAGTCACACCAAATGGCATCACATAATACTCATAATGATCATACTTGGTTCTAAAAGTAGTCTTATGAATATCTTAAGCCTTCACATGAATATGATGATACGCATACCTCAAACATATCTTACTGGACATACTTGCACTAACCAACTGATCCATCAGATCATCAATCCTCAGAAGTGGATACTTATTCTTAATAGTCACCTTGTTCAATTGTCTTTAGTCCATGCAAAGCCTCATAGAACCTTATTTATTCTTAACCAACAAAATTGGTGCACCCTACGGTGACACACTCAGACAGATGAATCTCTTATCAAGCAGATCTTCGAGTTGACTCTTCAACTCTTTCAATTCTGATGCGGGCATACAATATGGAGCCATCGATACCGGACTAATTCTAGGAACTAAGTCGATTGCAAACTACATTTCATGTTCCAACGGTAAATCACTTATCTCATCAGGAAAAACTTCTGGAAAATCACAAACAATTGTCAAAACACCAACTTCTCCACCTTCACTAATGCTCAAAGTTGCAATCAACATAAACATCTCAGCACCATCCTGCACTAACTCGTTTACTTGCTTAGCAGACATAAACAAGTCTCCTTCATTCTCAAGTTCAAGAAAAATAATCGTCTTATCAAAACAGTTGATATAAAAATGGTTGAACTCCAACCAGATCATTCCAAGGATAACGTCAAGTTTATCTAAGTGCAGACACACTAAATCAACTCCAAAATCCTTACCAAAAATAATCAACGAACAATTCAAACACACATATGAAGTAGTCACTGAACCCGTAACAGGAGTATCGATAACCATACCTCCATTCATAATAGACAACTCAAAATTTAATCTCTTAACACAATCCAAAGCAATAAAAGAATACGTAGCTCCAGTATCAATTATAGCAAGCAAATGTGAACTATTAATGAAGCACGTACCTCTGATCAATCGATCTTCACTAGCAGTATCAGATCCTGATAGAGCAAACACCTTCCCTTTAGCTTGAGCCTTCTTTAGTTTATCACACTTGGTAATAATGTGTTCTTGCTCACCACATTTGTAGCAAGTCACATCCGCACCACTCTTGCACTCAAAAGTCTTGTGGTCTAGCTTGCCACACTTGAAACATTTTAGTTCAACACTTGTGCACTCTAGGGCATAATGTCCTTCAACACCATACTTATAATACTTAATCAGAGTATAAGCTCCTCCCCCACTCGGCTTCTTGTCATAACCAACTTTCTGTTTCCCTTTATTAGTAGGAGTCACATACGACTTCCCTCTGAATGGATTCTTTCCCTTCTTCTCATTCAAACTCTTGTAGTGAGTAGGCCGAGCTCTACTATCTTCATCATAGATCCTACTCTTGTTAACCAACTCAGAAAATTTCCTAATCTCTTGATAATCAATGGCCTGCTTGATCTCAGGCCTCAAACCATTCACAAACTTAAGACATTTAGATCTCTCAGCATTACCAGTGTTATAATAACGGTAAAACTTAATCAACTCCTGAAATCTTGCTGCATACTCGGCCATAGTTGAGTTACCCTGCTTCAGCTCAAGGAACTCAATTTCCTTCTTCCCACACACAACTTCTGGAAAATAATTCTCCAGAAATGCTTTTCTGAAAACAACCCAAGTAATCTCAACTTTCTCTTCTTCAAACCTCTGACGAGTATTACCCTACCAGTCCTCATCTTCTCTTCAAGCACATGGGTGCCAAACTGCATTCTTTGTGTATCTGAACATTTCATGACCCGAAAGATCTTCTCAATCGCTTTCAGCCATACTTGTGCCTTGTCAGGTTCATGCGTTCCCTTGAAGATTGGAGGATTGTTCCTTTGAAACTTCCTAAAATCACGAAACTAATCATCATTGTTATTCCCAACATTCACATTGCCTTGCTAGATATGCCTAATCGCTCCAACCAACATTGCCAAAGCTTCAGCAATTGCTTCGTCATTCCTGCCTACAACCATTGTTCTGAGAGTTTCCAATAACAAATTCTCATTAGAACAAATTATACTGATAGTGTTACACATACATATCGAATATAAAAGGGAAGAAACACATTAACAACTTGGTCAAGTAACTGACCTTGATATGATACCACTAATGCAACACCCTTCTAAACCTCACAGAATAATACGTCATATGTAACTTGTAAATGCACCTAAAAGGGGAGGGGGTGAATTAGGTTCTCAAAAATCATCTTCAATCTTTTTCTGATTCTTGATTCTTTTTCGGTTAAGATGTTAAGGACTTGAAAGTAAAGTGCGGAAAGGAAAAAGTGACGCAAGAGATTTATAGTGGTTACCCTCACACTCCGAGAGTACTCCACTCCCCTTTCGACTCGAAAGAGATTTCACTATAGTTTAGAATGATTGCATAGCCTAATCACACCAAAGGTGAAGCCTACTATCTAATCTATAGGTAACTAAAGTGTAGGAAGAACAATCCTCTTCAAACACTCACTTGTTTCCAACAATCCTAGACAACAAGGTAATACAAAAGATAATCTTTATATAAATTTGATGTCTTGAAAGTATAATGCTATCAATCTTCACGATCGATCTTCTCCTTAAAACAAATATCACTCAAAAGAAATATACAAGTGTTCTTTGAAAAGTATGAGATGAAGCTGTGATAATGTGTGAAATTTATTCAAAAGTTTCTCTCAAAAATCTATTTGTGTGAACACTTTAAGAAATATTGAAAGATGAAGAGAATGAGTGAATTTGATGATTAAGTTTCTTGGAGGTAAATTGAAATTTGAAAACTGATATGTATTTATATTTTATAATACACCTCTACAGAGGGGTATAATTTTATGCAGCAAAACTATCAGAAAACAAATGAAAATAATGCATATTTTCATGAAAAGCTGTCATTTATCGCTTACTGCTTTAGGGTTAATTGGTTAACCATATGGGTTAATCGGTTAACACCCCTTTAACGTTAGAAAATATTCAAAAACAACAACTGTTAAGCGGTTAACCATATAGGTTAATCGATTAACACTGTAAGTAATTCAACAAAAAATTAATTTTAGAAACTGTTAACCGGTTAACACTAAAAGTTTTTCAAAACAAAGTTAATTTTTTAAAAAGAGTGAGCTACTAAAAGTGTTTTAAAAGTCTTATGATATATGTGAAGTGAGATATGAATAATTGAACACTTGTATAAGTATTTTAAATGATATTTGGTATACCTTTGAGTTGTTGCTCAATATTCTATCTTCAATACTTGAAGCTTGATTAGTATGTATGTGAAGCTTTGATCCATTTGACATATGCTAGAACACCATCTTGAAACTTGATGTCATTTGAGTCTCTTGCCTTTTGCATACATATGTTGCGTAGAAAACTTGTTGTCTTCATCAAAACTTTTATGCGATTGAGGCTCGCTTCTACAATCTTCCCCTTTTTTATGATGACAACCAATCTTTGAAAGCTTGCTTTGAGACTTCTTTCTCTAAATGTTTTTCTCCCCCTAAGTTAAAGCTCCCCCTTAATACAAGAGGTATAAATTTTCTGCACAAAGAAATATTAGAGAAACCAATCCTTCTCCCCCTTTGGCATTAGCAAAAAGGTAGAGGAACACATAATAATGAAAGTTGACATACATACAAAACCACAAGTGTATTAAAGAACTAGAACTTAAGCATAAACTTAAACAATAGCTAGAACAAAAACAAAGAACATAAAACAAGTGGTTTAGTCATCATCCTCCGAAATTTCCTCGCTTCCATCCTCATCCTCTTCACTTCCGTCTTCATCTTCATCATTACCGGTATTTTGGTTTTGAGAGTTTAAGACAAGCCTTCGAAGAGAATTTATGGCCTGGGTAGTTTCTCGATGTTGATTCATCATGGTGATATAGAGGAACTTATTGGTAACTCCGCCTTCTGGGATTGGATAATTGGAGGTAGACGACCCATCTTTGTACTTGTATGTTCCATCGTTACATTTAACAATTCCGGTGTTCTTCATAATAGTGATCTCATTAATTTCATTTTTCGTTGATTTCATTTCAATAGATGGTCCCCTATTAAGACCCAAATCTGTTAACTCCAAAATGCTTTAAATGAGGCGACCATAAGGAAGTCGGGTAAGTTATTGCTGAAGATGATACATCATTGTCAATATCCAATTAACTTTGATCTTATTCTTAATTGCAAAAAACACTTGCATCTCGAGATCATTAATTTGGGAATGATTTGAATCCTTTGGAAGCAAGACATGGAAAATAATGTAATGAAGCATCCGGTCATTCACCGACAAATTCTTAACAGAGCATAAAACACGAGGCGTGCATTGTCCAACTACCACAACTTCTCTAGGAAACCTGCAAATACTATAATAATATTCCATTTTGTCGTACTGAGCCCATGGTCCGTCTTTATGGTTAACTCCTTTCCGGAGAAAATAGTCGGTATACAGAATTTTGAGCGTAGCAGCAATACTCGATAAATCTTCACTCAGCTCAAAGTCTTTAACACTAGTCTTAAGCATATGTTGTCCAACATCATTTAGATTAATTGATAAGTTGTGCATAAAAGATTTCACTAAATCAGGGTAACACCGACCATTATCAGAGACAGTTATAAATCTTTTGATACTTTAGCAATGCTGGAAAATCAAAAGTAGGTGCTTGAAAAGCTTTGAGATTGACATATTTTACCTTAAGAAGTTGTCGAACTAGAACCTTGAAATCCATTCTCCGCTTCTTAGTTGTTTCCATCGGAGCATTTTCCTCATCGACAGCTGAGCTACTTTCCGACATCTTTCCTTTTCCTTTCTTTGATGGAGCCATGGATGAAGATTTGGGATTTCTAGGGTTTGAAGATGAATTTTCGGATTAGGGTTGGATGTTGTGACAAAGATGGAGAAAGTGAAGTGGTTTATAAAGAGTAATGTTTGAGTGGGATTTTAAAGTGAGATTGATTGTTATTTTGAATGGGTAGAAGTTGGAAGAAGGTTTTAATGGGGAGTCAAAGAGAAAAAGATGAGTCCCAAGGAATGTTGGTGAGAATGAACATAAAGCACATGCAACAAAAACACTTAAATACACATATTAAAAAAGAATTGAATAAACTTTCCTTTTAAAAAATATACACGAACAGTGTTAACCGGTTAACCATATGGGTTAACCAATTAACGCCTTCAAGAATAAAATAAAGGAAACATAAACAAACAGTGTTAACCGGTTAACCAATTAACACCTTCGAAATTTCAGAAAATGCAAAAAAACAGTGAGTAAATAGCTCCAAAATCATAAAGGTTCTTGATATAACAATTATAGAACATGTTAACACATATCTTGAGGCAACTTTTGATCAATTTTTTTTTGAAAAAGAATAACTTAATGATGTGCGAAAATAGGAAAGATTGAAATTTTTTGCCGACACGGTAAATTTAATATAGCATCAAAAGTTTCCAAAAAGAGATAAGTTCATATTTGTGTACCTTGATACTCATATATGCTATAATGATCAACTTTTGAAATATTAGATATCACCTTCATCGAGAATTCCGAGTTCTCGCCGAATCTTGAAAAACGATTCTTTCGCGAGTGGTTTTGTGAAGATATCTGCAAGTTGATTATGCGTATCTACAAAAGCGACTTCAACATCTCCTTTAAGCACGTGATCACGAAGAAAATGATGTCTAATGTCGATGTGTTTGGTCCTTGAGTGCATGGCCGAATTATTTATAATGTTAATCGCACTTGTGTTGTTGCATCGGAGAGGAATGCATCCAAGATCAATTCGGTAGTCACTTAATTGTTGCTTTAGCCAAAGATTTTGTGCACAACAGTTTCCCACTGCTATGTATTATGCTTCAGCCATACTAAGAGCAACGCATGCTTGTTTCTTATATGACCATGAAACTAGTGCATTTTAAAGGATGTGACATGTTCCACTCGTTCTTTTTCTATCTGTTTTATAGCCTGCATAATCCGCGTCAGAATAACTGATTAAAGTACAAACACTACCTTTAGGATACCATAAGCCAACGTTTGTTGTTCCCTTGAGATACTTCATGATTCTTTTGACCACCGTGAGATGTGACTCGTTCGGATTTACTTGAAAACGAGCACATAAACATACACTAAACATTATGTCAGGACGACTCGCCATCAAATATAATAAAGAACCATTCATACCTCGATACTTTGTAATATCAACCGATGTTCCCAATTCGTCTTGATCGATGTAGGTTTCGGATCCCATTGGTGTTGACATAGCTTTACACCCATCCATTTTAAATCTCTTTAACAACTCTTTGCAATACTTCGATTGGTTGATAAATATTCCGTCTTTTAGTTGCTTGATTTGTAATCCAAGGAAGTAATTCGTCTTACCCATCATAGACATTTCAAACTCGCCTTGCATCATCGACACAAATTCTTCACATAGTTCCTTGTTTGTTGAACCAAAGATGATATCGTCCACACATACTTGAACAAGTAAGGTGTTATCCTTTATCTTTTTAATGAATAAAGTCTTGTCTACCTTGCCTTTTTCAAAACCTTTTTCGCATAAGAAATTACTTAGACGATCATACCATGCCCTTGGTGCTTATTTTAGTCCATATAGGGCTTTCTTCAATTTGTATACATATGAAGTATGCTTGAAGTCTTCAAAACCCGGGGGTTGTTTGACATAGACTTCTTCGTTGATGTATCCGTTCAAGAAGGCGCTTTTGACGTCCATTTGAAATAGCTGAAAGTTCATTGAACAAGCATAAGCAAGTAATAAACGAATAGCTTCTAACCTTGCAATCGGAGCCAATATTTCTTCAAAGTCAATTACTTCCTCTTGATTGTACCCTTGAGCCACCAATCTTGCTTTGTTTCGAACAATTATTCCATTCTCATCCAGTTTGTTCTTAAACACCCATCTTGTTCCGATGATATGTTTATCTCTTGGTCTAGAAACAAGTTCCCAAACTTAATTTCTCTCGAATTGGTTTAATTCTTCTTGCATAACAATAATCCATTGATCATATTCAAGAGCTTCATCAACTTTGGAAGGTTCTATTTGAGACACGAATGCCATGTTCAAGCATGCATCTTTGAGATTTAATCTTGTATCAACACCTTGACTTATGTCTCCAATCACTTTGTCAATAGGATGATCTCTATGAATCCTCCATTCTTTTGGTAGATCATTGACATTGGAATCTTGTTGAATCGGTCTATCTTGATGTTCTTTAATGATATCTTTAGAAGTATCTTCTTCAAGAATTTTTACAAAATCATCATCATCATCACAAACCACAATATCCTCCTTGAAGGGGTTAAATTAATCAAATTTGACATGCATAGATTCTTCTATAGATAAAGTTCTTTTATTGTAAATTCTAAAAGCTTTACTAGTAAAAGAGTAACCAATAAATATACCTTCATCGGATTTTTCGTCAAACTTACCAAGGTTGTCTTTGTCCTTGTTTAGGACAAAGCACTTACATCCAAAAATATGAAAGAATGAAATATTTGGTTTTCTCCCTTTGAAGAGTTCATAAGGAGTTTTCTTGAGAATATGCCTAATATTAACACGGTTACTTACAAAGCATGTCGTACTCACCGCATCCGCCCAAAAGTACTTAGGAAGATTTGAATCACTTAGCACTGTCCTTGCAAGTTCCACCAATGTCCTATTCTTCCTTTCTACGACACCATTTTGTTGTGGAGTTATTGGTGCGGATAAG
Organism: Lathyrus sativus; assembly: GCA_963859935.3. NCBI lineage: Eukaryota > Viridiplantae > Streptophyta > Magnoliopsida > Fabales > Fabaceae > Lathyrus > Lathyrus sativus. The sequence continues at coordinate 26,953 of CAWUDS030002233.1, read as the reverse complement.
TTGTGTGAAATTCCATGTTCTTCACAAAATTCTTCAAATAAGGCATTTTGGAATTCTCCACTGTGGTCGCTTCTAATGGAGGCAATTGTAAGAGACTTCTCATTTTGTATTTGTTTTGCATAATTCTTGAATGCTTTGAACGCTTCACTTTTCTGCATTAATAAGAAAGTCCAAGTGTATCTAGAAAAAACATCTACAATTACTAATGCATAAACATTACCTCCGAAGCTTTTTGTTTTTGATGGACCAAAGAGATCCATGTGCAACAATTGTAGTGGCCTAGTTGTGGACACCACATTCTTGGATGTGAAAGTTGATTAAGTTTTGTTTCCTTTTTGACAAGCGTCACATAACCTATCTTTGATGAATTTGATCTTCGGCAACCCAATAACCAAGTCATGTTTGATCAATTTATTCAAGTGCTCCATATGAATGTGAGATAACCTCTTATGCCATAACCATGATTCATTGTTGCTTGCCAAGAGACACCTAACATTCAAAAACAAGTTATCTAAGGAAATTAAGAAAATGTTATTAACTCTTTTACCTTTTAGCATAGCTTCATGAGTAACTTCGTTTTCAATCAAGCATTCATTTTTAGTGAAGTTGATTTTGAAACCTCGGTCACACAATTGGCTAATGCTAAGGAGACTATGCTTTAGACCTTCCACATATAGGACATCTTCTATAGTTGTTGAAGGCGGTGAACCAACGATGCCTACGCCAAGGATTCTTCCTTTGTTGTTGTCATCATAAGTAATAAATCCTTTGGCCTTAAACGTTAGATGTGAAAATTTGTTTAAATCACCCGTCACGTGCCTCGAACATCCACTATCAAGATACCATTGATTTGAAGAGGTCTTCAAGCATACCTACAAAAAATAGTTAAGTTTTATTAGGTACCCAAATTGCCTTGGATCCTTCAAAGTTAGTTCCTTTCTTTACCCATACATAATGGCCTTGAGCAACACCAACATTTCTAACATAACATGCGTTTGGAGTATGACCTTTTATACCACAATAGAAACATGTAGGCTCAAAGTTGCTTTTATATCTAGGGGGATAAGACTTCTTCTTATTGTTTCTTTTCTTTTTGTCATATTGATGAATCATTTTATGATTGTCACCTTTTTCCATAGGAATTTGTTCTTTAACTTTGACAAAGATGGTCTTGTTAGAAGTTTGTTTAGAAAATTTTGAGTAATCAAGACCACTTTTATCATTTGAGTATCTTTGATTACTAAGAACATATTCCAATCCAATTTGTCATTTTTCATATCTTTCTAGGACCGTTTTTAATTGGACTATTTGAAAAGAAAGTGATTCACATTTAGTGGATGCAAAATTTTTAATTAATTCTTCTTTTTCATCTTTAAAATTATTTTCCATTTTCTCAATATTTTCTTCTAAAGTTGATATTTGTTTCTTTTGAGATGAAATAGTTTTATATAGAATTTTGCATTCACTTAAAAGTTCATCAATTGCTCTTTGAGCATCACTATCAAAAATTGAAAAATCACTACTAACCCTATTGTCTTCATCATCATAATGATGTGATGCAATCAATGCTAGATTTTCACTTTGATCACTATCGGAGCCCGATGAAGAACTTATTTCATTGTCATCCCAAGCAATGTAGGCCTTTTTGTAATCCTTCCTTCCTTTGTGGTCACGATTCTTTGTGAGTTTAGGACATTTCGGTTTGATGTGGCCTTGCTTTCCACATTCATAGCATATAATGTCTCCATTGGATGTTGATGTTTCTTTTTCTTTATTCTTTGAAAACTTCTTTCTTTTCATATAACTAGAGTTTCTAATATTATTTTTTGCACCAAAATATTTTCCTAGTCTTTTTACAAGAAGCATAAATTTTTCGTCCTCTTCGGGATTGTCTTCTTTCTCCACTTCTTTGGATTCAACTTTTAAGGCAATGCTCTTGGATTTCTTCTCTTG
>CAWUDS030002232.1:30000-36262 GCA_963859935.3 Lathyrus sativus | reverse complement strand
TATTAATGGAAAGCCCTTTTCTTAAATACTAAATCATACAAATCGAAAAATTTAGATTCTATATTCGAATCTAGTCTATAGTTATAAGTATTCGAATAAATAGAATTGCTTATTGCTTAATATTTGAAAAAAGGGTATTCTATATTAATCGAATTATAGAATACAATAGAATAACTAGTTAGAAAATAGTAAAGAATCCTTTTTGACAGGAAATGGATATATCCATATATTTCGGACTTATCTTTTTTTTTAAATAAAAAAAAAATGGCAAAATCTATACCAAAACTTGGTTCACGGAAAACTGGACGTATTGGTTCGCGTAAGCATCCGCGTAAAATACCAAAGGGGGTTATTTATATTCAAGCTAGTTTCAATAATACCATTGTGACTGTTACAGATGTAGGAGGTCGGGTGATTTCTTGGTCCTCCGCCGGTTCATGTGGATTCAAGGGTACACGAAGGGGGACACCATTTGCCGCTACAACCGCAACGGGAAATGCTCTTCGAACAGTAGTCGATCAAGGCATGCAACGAGCAGACGTCAGCATAAAGGGTCCCGGTCGAGGAAGAGATGCGGCATTAAGAGTTATTGTTCGAAGTGGGATACTATTAAACGTTATACGGGATGTAACCCCTATACCATATAATGGATGTAGGGCTCCTAAAAAAAGACGTGTGTAAAACTAACAATAAATATGAAAGAAAAAGATTTCAAGAGAAATAAACAATTAAATCAAGAGTTTCATAAAAATAGATTACTATGATTCGAGAAAAACTAAAAGTATCTACTAAGACACTACAGTGGAAGTGTGTTGAATCAAGGGTAGACAGTAAGCGTCTTTATTATGGACGCTTTATTCTGTCTCCACTTCTGAAAGGTCAAGCAGATACAATAGGCATTGCAATGCGAAGAATTTTGCTCGGAGAAATAGACGGAACATGTATCACACGTGCAAAATCTGAGAAAATACCACATGAATATTCTACCGTAGTAGGTATTCAAGAATCAATACATGAAATTTTAATGAATTTGAAAGAAATTGTATTGAGAAGTAATCTGTATGGAACTCGGGAGGCGTCTATTTCTTTCAAAGGTCCTGGATATGTAACTGCTCAAGACATCATTTTACCACCTTCGGTGGAAGTCATTGATAAGACACAACATATAGCTAACCTAACGGAACCTATTAATTTGTGTATTGAATTACAAATTGAGAGAAAGCGGGGATATCGTATAAAAACACTAAACAACATTCAAGATGGAAGTTATACTATAGATGCTGTATTCATGCCTGTTAGAAATGCAAATTATAGTATTCATTCTTATGTGAATGGAAATGAAAAACAAGACATACTATTTCTCGAAATATGGACAAATGGAAGTTTCACTCCTAAGGAAGCACTTTATGAAGCCTCCCGGAATTTGATTGATTTATTTATTCCTTTTTTACATGCAGAAGAAGAAAACTTCAATTTGGAAAACAATCAACACAAAATGACTTGGCCCCTTTTTACTTTTCATGATCATGATAGATTCGTTAAGGATAAACTAACGAACACTCAAAAAGAAATTACATTGAAATCCATTTTTATTGACCAATTAGAATTGCCTCCCCGGATCTATAATTGTCTTAAAAAGTCCAATATACATACAGTATTTGAATTTTTGAATAAGAGTCAAGAAGACCTTATGAAAATTGAACATTTTCGCGTAGAAGATTTAAAAAATATATTAAACATTTTACAAATCGAAAATCATTTTGTATAAATTGAAAATCCATTGGATTTTTTTGAATCTTTCATTTTTTTTTTATTTATAAAAAGAAAGCTTCCAATATTAAATTTGAATCTTTAGCACAAATCAATATATTCAGAATAGGTATAAAATGAAATAGATGGATCTAGGGATTAGTCATTTCAAAGTGAATTTTCCCTAGATACACAATACACCTGTCATGATATTTTATTTGACAATAGAATCAATTTAAAAAATCCCTAACGTTAGGGATTTTTCAATAGGTAATGTTGCTCCAATACCCAACCAAAGAGCCACGACGGTACCAATCAAAAAGACGGTTGTTGCTACTGGACGCCGAAATGGGTTTTGGAACTTATTAACATTTTCCAAAAAAGGTACTGTTAATAATCCCGCGGGTACTGAAACCATTAAAAGAACGCCCAATAATTTATTGGGTACGGTACGAAGTATTTGAAATACGGGAAAAAAATACCATTCGGGCAATATTTCCAAAGGAGTTGCAAACGGATCCGCGGGTTCCCCAATCATTGATGGTTCGAGAACCGCTAAGCCTACGTTACAGGCAATAGTACCCAGAATAACTACTGGAAAAATATATAAAAGATCGTTAGGCCATGCGGGTTCGCCATAATAATTATGACCCATCCCTTTGGCCAATTTCGCTCTTAATACAGGATCCGTCAAATCAGGTTTTTTTGTTATTGGGATAGGTGAATTCTTATAGATCCATCCTCCGAAAGAACCGGACATGATAATTTTGCATCATCCGGCTCGAGCACGAATCAAACAAACTGAATGCAGACATAGAAATTCTTTATATGTTAGTCACTCATATATCATGATTCTATGTAATAATATGTAATAAAATGGATTTAATTGTTTTTTTTTCGAAATTACAACTATCCATTGTAAATGCAAAAAATTCAGTTCTTATTTTTAAGTAAATGCTTTTCACCCAAGTAAGTTTTCAAAATCCAAAGTTCTTTCTGGGTGATCTCAAACCTTTCGCCTGGTATACCTCAAAAAAAGAATTTTCGGAATTTTTGACATAGAAAGGATTTACTTGTTACTAATATAATACAACCCGCTTTTTCTTTAGATCTACTTGTTTAACTCCGATAGTATCATAAATTGAGTCAATGCATAGGAAATGAATGCATTTCCATACTATTAAGTTTAATGAAATACATGTTACATAATTTAGATTATATCATTTTACTTATTTTACTGGATATTACGGAGCCTGTTCATGCACAGGATATGATCGAGTCTGATCATAGAAAATATTTTCTTCAAGCGAACCGGACTGACTATCCTCTGTAGAGGACTGGCGCCGTGGTTGGAACAAAGACACATTTAATTGTGAATTCAAATGTGGCAGATAAGATGAAGTCATATATCTGCATGGCCCAATCAATAGTTCAAGTCATACACTCCCATAATCCATTCTTTTTTCGGAGAGTTCCCTTCCACTATTCGTGTATGTCAAATAAAGAATCCAATTTATTTTGTTAAGTGGAAGGGAAATATCCAAATACATGTCTTATTCAAAAAAAATAATGCATATTTGTAGCAATGAAATACTATTACTCCTCCCCCAAATGATTTATTACAAATATCTATGATTCATATTCTCTATAAAGGACCGGAAATTCCTTGCTTACGTATCATTGGAAAGTGCATTAACATGAATACGGCAGTAAGTAGAGGTAATACAAAAGTATGTAAACTATAAAAACGAGTCAAGGTAGATTGTCCCACACTAGCGCTGCCGCGCAATAACTCTACCACCGAGGATCCTATTACAGGAATAGCATCGGGTACACCTGTTACAATTTTGACTGCCCAATAACCAATTTGGTCCCAAGGTAAAGAATAACCAGTTACACCAAAGGATGCAGTCAATACACCCAAAATTACACCTGTAACCCAAGTCAATTCGCGAGGTTTTTTAAAACCACCAGTGAGATACACGCGAAATACGTGCAAGATCATCATTAATACCATCATACTTGCTGACCATCGATGAACTGATCGGATTAACCAACCAAAGTTAGCCTCAGTCATTATATATTGAACAGAAGCAAAAGCCTCCGTAACGGTTGGACGATAATAAAAAGTCATAGCAAAACCCGTCGCTACTTGGACTAAAAAACAAGTAAGTGTAATTCCTCCTAAACAATAAAATATATTTACATGAGGAGGGACATATTTACTAGTTATATCATCGGCAATGGCCTGAATCTCAAGACGTTCTTCGAACCAATCATAGACTTTATTGAGATAGGTAAACCAAGGAACCCCCCTTCGAACCGTATATGAAAATTTCATCTCGTACGGCTCAAACAAAAAGACTCAAATACTGGTTATTTGGAAAACAGATATGTGTAATAGAAAGTTTGAAACTTCTGAAGTTAATCCTATGATTCCAGTCTTTTTTGAAGATCCAAAAAATAGAAATCTACAAGATATTCTTAGTGTTTATAATGCCAAAATTTCAAGTCGGCTCACTCGTCTTTTCTCTTGATCCTTACAGGCCTCTTGAATATTCTATTATTTACTTCATTTTTTTTGTATTGTGTATGTAATAAGATTTGACTTCTGTTTTTTTTTTTTATTGATAAGAATTTTCTTGTTAAGACCCTATAGAATCAATGGAAAACCTGAGATTCATACCAGAACCACGATGATTTCCAAAAAAACCTTTAATCGAAGTCCAAGAATTCCCTGAGTAAGAACTGCTAGATCATCACTTATTCAATTTCAATAAATAGATATAATGAAAAAAAAAAAATACAAAGAAATGGATAAGCGGCGGCCGAATAAAATTCCATTTCTTTTTCTAAATGAATTCTTCTAACTCTTTCATTTTTTTTCGTCCGGTTGCGAGGTCTAAATATAAATATTAAGTATGAATCATAGTTCTAACACTTTAGAATCTATTTATTTTCTATATTCCGTGCTCCAGATACTAGAATAAATATCTGACGGGGTAAAGCCATCTATCAAGATAAGATGACGTATCCATTTTATGTTCTGTACTATCAATAGGATCCATTATAACAAGTCACACACTCATATTCCGGAAATAGAGAAACAAAGAAGTTTCGCGGTCCAACTACCAAATCAAAATGGAATGGTCTAAAAATGAACGATCTAAATGCTAAACTTGACTTTTCTATTGAAAAGCTAGTTAGTTGGTTCTTGTGAATCGAATTCTCTAATTCATGGAAATTTGGTCCAGTAAAAGGGACGAATTATAAATCTCTAAAATAATAGAGAGAAATACCGCAAATAGGGCCATTGCAACCCCCATCCAAGGGGTAGTTCCCCACCCCGGAGCTACTTTACCATATTCTGAATTCAATGGTTTCAATAAATCTCCTACAACAGTTCGTCTTGGACCAGATCTAGAACTACCCTCAACGGTTTGTGTAGCCATAAATCCTATTTTTTTATTGAGATCTGTTGACTTTGTATACCATTCCGCTGTAGATAAAGGATCTTACCCTATAGATCCATTGTAGTCTTGATATTATAGAATCATGGAAACAGCAACCCTAATTGCCATCTCTATATCCGGTTTAATTGTAAGTTTTACTGGGTATGCCTTATATACTGCTTTTGGGCAACCCTCTCAACAACTAAGAGATCCATTCGAAGAACATGGGGACTAGTTGAAGTAATGAGCCCCCAATATTACGATATTGGAGGCTCATTACTTCATTCAATTGAGATAATTCTCAATCATTTCGTGTTTTTAGTGGGAACTTTAGGGGGTTCTCTAAAAAAAATAGCGAAAAAAATGATTCCTAAAGTCGAGACTAAGAGGAATGTATAAACCAATGCTTCCATAGATTTGATCGTGGTTTACAATTATAGCTTTCATACCTGTTTTGGGGGATTATCTCCTGGATAAAGAAAAAGAAAGAACAAGAGTAAAACAAAATGGAATCAAGATTTATCTAGTTCCCTAATATCAAATTCACATAACAAAAAAAAAATCGAATCGAAAAGGAACAAACCTATTTCTATCAGACTCCCTGTTTTTTTGTAGTTGGATCTCCAAGTTTTTGGAATGCTCCAAATTCTACTTGCGCATCCAAATCTGGATCAATACCAGCAAAAACATCTCTGAACAAGGTTCTAGCACCATGCCAAATGTGTCCGAAAAAGAAGAGCAGAGCAAACGAAGCATGTCCAAAAGTAAACCAACCCCTTGGACTGCTACGAAAAACACCATCCGATTTTAAAGTAGCACGATCTAATTCAAAAATTTCACCCAATTGAGCACGTCGAGCATATTTTTTCACAGTAGCAGGATCGCTATAACTGACTCCATTGAGTTCGCCACCATAGAATTCAACAATTACACCTACTTGTTCGACACTATACTTCGATTCTGCCCTTCGAAAAGGAACATCTGCTCTAACAATTCCGTCTCCGTCTACCAAAACAACCGGAAAAGTTTCAAAAAAGGTAGGCATACGACGTACAAAAAGT
>CAWUDS030002232.1:20000-27500 GCA_963859935.3 Lathyrus sativus | reverse complement strand
TCAAAATTGATCTCTTGTTACTGCTCATACGATAACTAATCGTTAGGAATAGGGATGACAGGATTTGAACCTGTGACATTTTGTACCCAAAACAAACGCGCTACCAAGCTGCGCTACATCCCTTGACATAAGTTTCCAGTGTCATTCTAAAAAATTTTTGTCTTGTTTTCCACATTCTTCCATTATATATGGAATATATCCTTCCTTTTTTTTTTGTTTTTTTTTTTTTTACTTTCTTAGATCGATCATATAAAGAACAAATATTCTGATAGAATAGTTATATTCAATTAATATAAATAATTTTAAACCGGGAATAGATAGGATATATAAATAATAAGATACAAAGAGTATAATAACAAGAACAAAGAATATACAAATAAGAATAATATATATATATAATAGAATTTAGAATAATAGTCTATTATTCTAATTCTTATAAAAAAAGTACTCTATAAAAAAATATCTAATGAATTGTTGTACAATTCAATTTGGATTCGGACTTCCCCCGACAAATCCAAGTGATTTTATTAATAAAAAAACATGGAATCATATTCCTATATTCTGTATTATTAGGTATTCAAAATTACAAGAAAAAACGAAGGAGGATTGGAAATGCGAGATCTAAAAACATATCTCTCTGTGGCACCAGTGGCAAGTACTTTATGGTTCGCGGCTCTAGCGGGTCTCTTGATCGAAATCAATCGTTTATTCCCAGATGCATTGACATTCCCCTTTTTTTGATTCTAGTTATTGGCACGGGAAAGGGTGACGAAGATTAGGGATCCAATAAAATATCTGTGATTCAATCCCTCTTCGTTGCTTTTTTTATACTAGAATAATAAATTAAGGAAATTCAAAAAGGTGGATTGGGCCTCCGTGAAATTTTGAATTTTGCCCAGGTTTCGTTTAAATGGAATTGAATTAATACTTCAATTCCATTGCTATTAATAACTATTAGAATTCTGAATAGTCAGACCAGAAATGGAATTATTAGGGTAGGGGCAATAATATCATAAAAGATATTTAAATAAAAACAGAAATACTATACTGTAATTCGAAATATATTTCGAAAGCATTGTAGTAGTGAATTATTACTGTACTATATAAAATGAATTGGAACAAAATATTTCAGAATTTTATTTTGACTTATCAACTTATATTTTTTTTCGTTCCTTTTTTCTTCTTCCCTTCGAATCTTAAAATCGAAGAGTTAAGTGAATAAAAAAAACCAAAGGAGGCTCATGGCTAAGGGTAAAGATATCCGAATAACTGTTATTTTAGAATGTACTAGTTGTGATAAAAAGAGTGTTAATAAGGAATCGAGAGGTATTTCTCGATATATTACTCAAAAGAATCGACACAATACGCCTAGTCGATTGGAATTGAGAAAATTCTGTCCCTTTTGTTGCAAACATATGATTCACGCAGAGATCAAGAAATAGAGAAAATGGATTACTTGTGTATTACCCTTAGGAGGTAAATTGAAAAAATTAAATAACATAAAAATGAATTATATAGATATCAGAGAAATTATCTTCTCTATATTCTATAAATAAAATTCTATAACATGAAATTATATACATATATCATTATATAGGATCTATTTCCTTATATAAAAAATAAAATTTATTAAAAAAAAAAAAAAAAAATAAGAATATATATAACTAAAACAAATCCTTTGTTTTATAACAAACGGGATTTTCGGTATAGGAATAAACAAACCATGGATAAATCTAAGCGACTGTTTGTTAAATCATCTAAGCTACTGTTTGTTAAATCGAAGAAGAAGAAATCAATTCGTAGGAGGTCGCCCCTAATCCAATTTGGGGATCGAATTGATTATAAAAACTTGAGTTTACTTTTCAAACTTGTCACTCGAGAAGGCAAAATTTTATCTAGACGTGTTAATAAATTGACCTTAAAACAACAACGATGGATTACGATTGCTATAAAACAAGCTCGTATTTTATCTTTGTTACCTTTTGGAAGTTCGTCACCTCTTCTTAAAATTGCAAAAAAAAAATATGAAAAAAAATATGAAAAAAAAAAAAAATATGAAAAAAGCAAGTCGATTACTAGAACTCCTGTTCTAAAAAAAAAAAAATAGAGTTACTTTACTTCATTAATTGAATCTAAACTCAAAGTTTATGCGGATTGGTATTTTTTTTTGAGCGTGGTTTATTATTTTCATAATTCATATGAATTCTATTTTATCATACAAATCTCTTTTATTCTACCACCTTCCCGGAGTTCACTCTCCGGGGAAGTTTTATTAATGATATCGTTGGCAATCGTAAAAAGACAATTCCCCTTTAATATAGCTATTTGTGCAACGATTTTACGATTAAGAAGCAATTGATTCTTGTACAGATTATACATTAAATTACTATAGTAGATTTTTTCTTTATTCTGTCGAATTATTGCATTTATTCGACTGATCCACAAACTTCGAAAGTCCCTTTTTTTCCTATCTCTATCCCGCTGAGACGAAACCAAAGCTTTTCTTCTCTGTTGCGAAATAGTTCGAGTAAGAGCTCCGCGAAAGCTTGATGTAAAGGAACGACTTTTTGTCCTCCGTTTTCGAGCGATGGATCCTCGTTTAGTTCTGATCATTGGATAAATGAGACTTCGATGAATAACTATTTTGATTTTTTCTTTCAGTTATTCTTTTATCCTTTCTAGTATATTACTAACAACATGGATTCTTCCAATATATAAAATAAAAATTCCAATGGCTTTTGCTACTATAACCTTCCCAACCACGATTTTTTTTCATTTTTTCTAAGTATAAGTATTGAAACTCTAAATAATAACTTCTATTGATACTAGGTATGCCAAAAACCATAGTAAATAAAATAAACAAAGAAATGGTGGGTTCCATCGTTTCTATGATTACTTGTTAAACGGTGAGGTCCTCTCTATACACCGGAGCCCCTTCCTTCATTGAATCTTGATTCAATCAATGTTATTGTGAATTTGTACAGTTCACACTTCTGGGCTCTACCCATGAAATATCTAGTAATAGGTCTTTCACAATGAAATCTAGCTATACAGTAACGGTATTTAAGTATGAAGATTAGCTGGGTAGTTGACCCTCTTAGTCCGTTCTAAATTTAGGGCATAATTTGTTTTTCTTTCAAATAGGATTTTTCCCGCTTAATGGGAAACTACTTTATCCCCAAGGGGAATATACTTTGCATCTTAAATTGAAAATGAAGGTGATTTGGTTTGCACCAATTGAGAAACCATAAATTTGATACAAAATTTATACACAATAGAATTATATATATACAATTCTTATTAATAGAATCGATTTTTTAATTTGAGTATATGATCTAAACGAGTCGCACATACACCCTATTACATGTTCCTCGGCGTTGAGGGCATCCCCGAAGAGCGGGAGATTTTGTTACAGTCCGGATTGGCTGTCTTGCGTTTCTAATAAGTTGTTTTATAGTTGGCATGGTGAATCATATACATAATGAGCTGGTTTCGATCAATCCTAACCCAATAATTTCCATTTAGAATTTATTCGACTCTATGAAATCTGGTTGTTAAGACGATTAAAAAGAGAAAAGACAACATCTCATGCATGTATTTATTAGGAATAAATCTGTGTTTATTAGGGACAAAGGTTTAGGAATAAATCCACTATTCCCAGAAGAAAAAAAATAGTGGGGACAGAAATAGTTTGAAAGCAAATTCTGTGTTTAGTAGGAATAAAAAGGACAGAAATAGTCCAAACATCAATATTGATTCCAACTATCAATATTGACATATGCAAATTTTGCATTTAAAAAAAAGAATCTGCTCCGGAATCAAAAATTGCTTCCGTAGGCAAAGAATCTGATACGGAATCAATAATTCCGTAGGCTTGGGCTTCTTCGGGTGACATAAAATGATCCCTTTCCAGGTCTTTAGATATCTGCCATACCGGTTTGCGTGTTCTTTGCGAATAAATAGCTGTTATTGTTTCTCGAAGTATCACCATTTCATCTGCTTCCAGCATACATTCTCCTGATGGTCCCTCATAAGGGGCACTATGAGGTTGATGGATCATTACCCTGATAGTATAATATATTTTGGTTTTTTCTCTCAATCTTGACTTAAAAAAATAAGAAAGAAGGGATATTCAAAAGAACTTCAATTTAAATTGAAAGCCGTACAGGCAAGCATCTTTTGGATTTTTTATATAGCATACGGCTCTTACTTTTAATTTTTCATTTTTTTTACCTTTCATTGAAGAAATAAAAATATATATATATATATACCGGGTCTATCAGACCCAGATCAGTAAAGAATCCAATAACCATCTTTCTTTTTTTTTTTTTTAGAATATTTTAAAAAATTTAAAGACTATGATGATTCCGTTGCTCTCTTAATTTCGTGTAGTTTTTGATTCAGCAATCCCAAAGTTTCTTTTTTTTTTTTTCAAATGAAGTAAAAAAAAAATCGTGACACTAAAAGAGGCTCTAATTAATAGATAAGAGGAAATATAAAATTGTAAATACCCCTTCCCCTTTTTCCTACTACTCTTTCGATATAGAATCGAATGATTTAAAAAAAAATTATTTTTGCATATCGAACTCAGAGTGCCATGCTTTTTTTACTTCATATTGGCGTAGGCATAGTCTTCTTCTACAAATAAGAATCATTGGCGCCAAGCGTGAGGAAATGCTAGACGTTTGGTAATTCCGCCTCCTGCCAAAATAAGAGATGCCATTGAAGCGGCTAATCCCATGCATATTGTATGTACTTGTGCTTCTACAACTTGCATAGTATCAAAAATGGCCATTCCAGACATAACCTCTCCGCCGGGAGAATTTATAAACAGATACAAATCTTTGTTCTTGTTCTCTAAACTGAGATATATCATCATACCAGCAACTTGATTTGCTAGTTCACTCTCAATCTCGTCACCTAAAAAAAGAAGTCTGCTGTAAAAAAGTTGATGGTATAAGTCAACCCAAGTAGCTTCATCCTCGCCAGGAATTTGAAAGGCTACCTTTGGAACACCCACTGGCATAAAAAAATGATGCAGTTGCCTGACATCAGCATATTACTTTAATATAAAATTGTGCAGAGTACAGAATGAGTTTATTTTGTTAAAAATAATTTTTATTTCGCCAGATAACATAAAAAAAAAACAAGCCTAAAATAAGGGCAAGTTTTTATGAATAGGTCATTCTTGGATATGTGTCTACTGATATTGATATTATTGTTACGTGTTACTGGACGACTAATGAATTGAATTCTGGAAAATGAAATTCAAGAAGGGATTCTAACAAAAAGGATCTTCGACAACCCCCAAAAAGTATATTTCTATGTTTCCTATCGAATTGAATTCTAGAAATATTATTATTTCCTTCATGAATTATATTATTAGAAATCAATTCATGCTATTCACCACATTTTCATTGATCCTCCATTTATAGTCCGAAGCTAAGAAAGAATCAATGTAAAGAACCCCTATCTTATATTATAGTCTTAAACTTTGAGGAATTTTCGATTCAGTACATCGAAACAACCAGAAAAAAAGAAATTTTATTTGGTAGTAGTTGATCTTGTCACTGATTGTGAAATTTCGTTGCTGTCTTCGAAGAAGGATAGCTATACTGATTGCGTCGATTCAAAAGAGACCCTTGGTACTCCATTGCCGATCGTAACCAAAAATAAAATTTCAGTCAATTTATACTTACTGATCTGATCTTTTATGGAATCGATCCCCCTTTGACTGTATAAGAATATGTGGAGCTCGGCATGTCTGGAAGCACAGGAGAACGTTCTTTTGCTGATATTATTACCAGTATTCGATACTGGATTATTCATAGCATTACTATACCCTCCCTATTCATTGCGGGTTGGTTATTTGTCAGCACGGGTTTAGCTTACGATGTATTTGGAAGCCCCCGTCCAAACGAGTATTTTACAGAAACCCGACAAGGAATTCCTTTAATAACTGGCCGTTTTGATTCTTTGGAACAACTCGATGAATTTAGTAGATCTTTTTAGGAGGCTCCAATGACCATAGATAGGACCTATCCCATTTTTACAGTACGATGGTTGGCTGTTCACGGACTAGCGGTACCCACCGTTTCTTTTTTGGGATCAATATCAGCAATGCAGTTCATCCAACGATAAACCTAATCCGAATTATAGAGCTATGACACAATCAAACCCAAATGAACAAAATGTTGAATTGAATCGTACCAGTCTCTACTGGGGTTTATTACTCATTTTTGTACTTGCTGTTTTATTTTCAAATTATTTCTTCAATTAATAGAAATTAAGATAATAGTATATATATTAGGAATTCTCTTATCCTATTCGGAAGGATCTCATTTCATAATTATCTATGACTGTTTAGGTCTCTAGTATGACTTACTACTTGATCAAATGTGGAGGAAAGTGGGATAAATAAATGGCCAATACTACTGGAAGAATTCCTCTTTGGATAATAGGTACTGTAGCTGGTATTGTTGTGATCGGTTTAATTGGTATTTTCTTTTATGGTTCATATTCCGGATTGGGATCATCCCTGTAATAATCGGATGAATTTCGTTTTCGAAATGAAAGCATAAGAACTCAACAGGGATCCACTCTTTCTTTGATGAATTCGAGGGGGTCCCGTTGAGTTATTCATAATCAGAATATTTTGGTAATTGAGTCAATAGATAACTTTATTCTATGTTTCCAAAAATTCCATTTCCTTTTTTTAGGATCTTAATGAAAAAGGAACTTCATTAATTGGTTCAAAACATTTTTTCTGGATAATATCTGTCGAAACTTTTTCTTTCAACTTGAAAGAAAAATAAAAGAAAGAAGCAATTAGTTGATTTACTTCTTCTGGGTGGCCCAATAATATATAATAATTATAGTGTGTAAGAATTGGGAATTCTAGAATCTATTTTCTAGCGGTCAAATATTCTGTAGAACCAAACCTTTTTGATACTAATGATACTAACGGAATCTTACTAGAAGTCTTTTTTTTGACATTAAATGAAATTCATAGTAAAAAAAATATTAATATCAAATTAGAACTATTAAAAAAAAAAATAAATCGAAATATTCAATTTCATTAAGCTAACAAATATGGAAAAAATGCAGAAGCGTTCATATATTGGACATAAGTTTGTATAGAAGGTTTTTCTTCTATCGCTTCGCCAACGAAACGAAAAATGGAATTCTATTCCCCGTCCTACCTATCCAATCTAATTCAAGACCCAATCAGTAGACAGACACTACAGCAGTAGTAGAGTGAAAAGACTTTGACTTCAAGATTGATCTATTCCTTTTTATTTCACTACTCGAATTCATTTTTCATGGAATCCGAGACGCAAAGATTGAAAGCATTTTAATGCGTAGAATTTTGAATCAAACAAGTCTCAAGACAAGAACGCTTTCCCTTGCTTCCACATGGAAAAAAGACAAAGTTTTTGTATGAACAAAACGGAATACATTATCTTGTCGATCAGGCGACACCCGGATTTGAACTGGGGA
>CAWUDS030002232.1:0-15000 GCA_963859935.3 Lathyrus sativus | reverse complement strand
AAATATATCATGATTGCAGAAGTTTATCTATCGCATATAGGCTTTAAGACATCGTGGCAGACCCGTCGAGGTGACGTCTTGACCTAAAAGATCGAACGGTATGATACATAGACAAAGAAATCTCTTATGAATTCGAGGATATTCCTTTTTTATTAAGAATTTCATTTTAGAGGATTCCTCGTTCGAAGGGAGGTAGACTACTCAAGAATTTTACATTTTATTTCTGTCTTAATTTCGAATTGGATAAAAAATTCAGAAAAAAAAGAAGAATGTATCAATGAAATGTTGCTTGGTCTTTATTGATAACTTGAGTAAAGAGTAAACCTTTTTGATTTTAGATTAGAGGTTTTCCAAAATTGGAAAGCGGAAACCCCTTTCTTTATCTTTAATTGTGTGCAAATACTTTAGCCGGATGAGAGGAAACCCTCATGTCCGATTTTAAAGGGGGCGATCCATCTTATTGGATCCTATCCAAATTTTTCTTTTGCTAGGCCCGTAGTTAAAAAACCAACTTTCTTACGATTACGAGGTTCATTCGAATATGAAATCCAATCCTGGAAAGACAGTATCCCACTCTTTTTTGATACTCAAGGTTTCGATACATTTCGAAATAGAGAAATTTCTAGTGGAGCGGGTGCTATACGACAACAATTAGTTGATCTGGATTTAAGAATTATTATGGATTCTTCGTTGCTAGAATGGAAAGAATTAGGAAAAGAGGGGTCCAATGACAAATGGAAAAATCAAAAAGTTCGAAGAAGAAAGAATTTTTTGGTTCGACGCATGGGATTAGCTAAGCATTTTCTCCTAACAAATATAGAACCAGAATGGATGGTTTTATGTCTCTTACCAGTTCTTCCTCCCGAATTGAGACCAATTATTCAAATAGATGGCGGTAAACTAATGAGTTCGGATATTAATAAACTCTATAAAATAGTTATCTTTCGGAACAATACTCTTATTGAGCTATTAAGAACAAGTGGATTTACACCAGCGGAATTAGTAATGTCTCAAGAAAAATTGGTACAAGAAGCCGTGGATGCACTTCTTGATAATGGAATCCGCGGACAACCGATGAGGGACGGTCATAAGAAAGTTTACAAATCGTTTTCCGATATAATTTCGGGCAAAGAGGGAAGATTTCGAGAGACTCTTCTTGGAAAACGAGTTGATTATTCGGGGCGTTCTGTTATTGTCGTAGGTCCATTACTTTCATTACATCGATGTGGATTGCCCCCCGAAATAGCAATAGAGCTATTTCAGACATTTCTAATTCGTGGTTTAATTCGAAACCATATTGCTTCGAACATAGGAGTTGCTAAGAGTCAAATCCGGGAAAAAGAACCAATTGTATGGGAAATACTTCACGAAGTTATGCGGGGACATCCAGTATTGCTGAATAGAGCGCCTACTTTGCATAGATTGGGCATACAGGCATTTCAACCCATTTTAGTAGAAGGACGTGCTATTTGTTTACATCCATTGGTGTGTAAGGGATTCAACGCAGACTTTGATGGGGATCAAATGGCTGTTCATGTGCCTTTATCTTTGGAGGCTCAAGCAGAAGCTCATTTACTTATGTTTTCTACTACGAATCTCTTGTCTCCGACTATTGGGGATCCTATTTCTGTACCAACTCAAGATATGCTTATTGGACTTTATGTATTAACTAGCGGAAATCGTCGAGGTATTTGTGCAAACAGGTATAATTGGTTTAATTGCAGAAATTCTCAAAATGAAAAAATGAGCAATAATAACTTTAAGAACTTGAAGTATATGAAAAAAAAAGAACCCTGTTTTTGCAATTCCTATGATGCAATTGGAGCTTATAGACAGAAAAGAATAAATTTGGATAGTCCTTTTTGGCTCCGGTGGCAAATACATCAATGCATTATGTCTTCAAGAGAAGTTCCTATCGAAGTTCACTATGAATCTTTTGGTACCTATTATGAGATTTATGAGGATTATTTAGTAATAAGAAGTATAAAAAAAGAAATTCGTTGTATATACATTCGAACCACTATTGGTCATATTTCTTTTTATCGAGAAATCGAAGAAGCTATACAAGGTTTTTCTCGAGCCGATTCATCATATAGTATCTAATCATATAGATGGTTAGTGTTGGTATCCACGCTAAGTAAATTTAGGATACTGGTGTAAATTCAGGTCAACTAGCATCTTTTCAATTTTCTACGTAAATAAACATAAAGAAAAGGGAGTTTTCCAATCATTCACTCAAATCTATTGTCGTCGAACCGAATACCACTGAGTGGAATATGGAGGGACTTATGGCAGAAGGGACCAATCTAGTCTTTCACAATAACGTGATAGGTGGAACTGCCATTAAACGACTTATTAGCAGATTAATAGATCATTTCGGAATGGCATATACATCACACATCCTGGATCAAGTAAAGACTCTAGGATTCCATCAAGCTACTGCTACATCTATTTCATTAGGAATTGATGATCTTTTAACAATACCTTCTAAAGGATGGCTAGTCCAAGATGCTGAACAACAAAGTTCCGTTTTGGAAAAACATAATCATTATGGGAATGTCCATGCGGTAGAAAAATTACGCCAATCCATTGAAATATGGTATGCTACAAGCGAATATTTGCGACAACAAATGACTCCCAATTTTAGGATGACTGACCCCTTTAATCCAGTCCATATAATGTCTTTTTCAGGAGCTAGAGGAAATGCATCTCAAGTACACCAATTAGTCGGAATGAGAGGATTAATGTCAGATCCACAAGGACAAATGATTGATTTACCCATTCAAAGCAATTTTCGTGAAGGACTGTCTTTAACAGAATATATAATTTCTTGCTACGGAGCCCGTAAAGGGGTTGTAGATACTGCTGTACGAACATCAGATGCTGGATATCTTACACGTCGACTTGTTGAAGTGGTTCAACACATTGTTGTACGGCGAACAGATTGCGGTACCATCCGTGGGATTTCTGTAAACATCCGAAATGGAATGATGCCAGAAAGAATTTTGATACAAACATTAAATGGTCGTGTAGTAGCAGACAATATATATATAGGTTCACGGTGCATTGTCGTTAGAAATCAAGATATTGGAATTGGACTTATCAATCGATTCATAACTTTTCAAACACAACCCATATTTATTCGAACCCCCTTTACCTGTAGGAATACGTCGTGGATCTGCCGATTGTGTTATGGGCGGAGTCCTATTCATGGGGACCTGGTAGAATTGGGAGAAGCTGTAGGCATTATTGCTGGTCAATCTATTGGAGAACCGGGAACTCAACTAACATTAAGAACTTTTCATACTGGTGGAGTATTCACAGGGGGTACTGCTGAATATGTGCGAGCCCCCTCGAATGGAAAGATAAAATGGAATGAGGATTTAGTTCACCCTACACGTACACGTCATGGATATCCTGCTTTTATATGTAATATAGACTTGTATGTAACTATAGAAAGTTACGATATTATACATAACGTCATTATTCCACCAAAAAGTTTTCTATTAGTTAAAAATGATCAATATGTAAAATCAGAACAAGTGATTGCGGAGATCCTCGCGGGAACATATACTTTTAATTTGAAAGAGAGGGTTCGAAAACATATTTATTCTGACTCAGAAGGGGAAATGCATTGGAGTACCGATGTGTACCATGCATCAGAATTTATGGATAGTAATGTACATATCTTACCAAAAACAAGTCATTTATGGATATTGTCAGGAAAGTCGTGCAGGTCTAATACAACCCATTTTTTACTTCACAAGGATCAAGATCAAATTACCATGGATTCACTTTCGAATGGAAAAAAAAATATTTCGAATCTTGTAGAAAGGAATAATCAAGTAAAACATAAATTCTTTGGTTTCCATACTTTTGGTACAAAAGAAAAGGGGATCAGCGATTATTCAATATTTAATCCAATCATATATATGGATCATTCTTATTTAATGTATCCCGCTATTTTTCACGATACTTTTTATTTCTTGGCGAAAAGGCGAAGAAATCGATTTCTTATTCCATTTCCATTCCAATCGATTCAAGAACGAAAGAACGAACTAATGTCCCCTTCCGGTGTCTCCATTGAAATACCTATCAATGGTATTTTTCCTAGAAATAGTATTTTTGCTTATTTCGATCATCCTCAACCCATTTTTCAAAAAGAAGATTTCATTGAGTATCGAGGAAGAAAAAAATTAAAGCCAAACTATCCAATTCAAGTAGGTCCCTTTTTTTTGATTCCCGAAGAAGTGCATATTTTACCCCAATCTTCTTCCCTAATGGTACGGAATAATAGTCTTGTTGGAAGAGGAACACCAATCACTTTCAATATAAGAAGTCGAGTAGGCGGATTGGTCCGATTAGAAAAGAAAAAAAAAAAAAAAATAGAATTAAAAATATTTTCTGGAAATATCCATTTTCCCAGAGAGATTGATAAGATATCAAGACACAGTCCCATCTTTATACCACCCGGAACGGTAAAAAAAAAAAAATGCAAGGAATCAAAAAAAAATAAAGATGGGATCTATGTCCAACGGATCGCAACTACAAAAAAAAAAAAATGCAAGGAATCAAAAAAAATTAAAGATGGGATCTATGTCCAATGGATCGCAACTACAAAAAAAAAAAAGAAAAAAAAAAAATTGTTTTGGTTCGACCTGTAATTTTATATGAAATACCGGACACTATCCCTTTTGTAAAACTTTTTCCCCAAGATCTATTCCAGGAAAAGGATAATCTGGAACTAAAAGTTGTCAATTCTATTGGAAAATCCATTCGGGAAATTTCCGACACAAGGATTCCATTCCTTCGGACTTGTTTAGTCTTCCATTGGGATGACGGCAAAAAAAGTTCTTCGATTGAGGAGGCCCCCGCTTCCTTTATTGAAGTAAGTACAAATGGTTTGATTGAGTATTTTCTAAGAATTGACTTAGTAAAATCGAATACTTCATATATCAGAAAAAGAAATGACCCATCTGGTTTAGGATTGATTGGGGATAATAAATCGGATCGAATCAATCCATTTTTTTCTATTCATTCCAAGGGAAAAATTCAACAATCACTTAGCCAAAATCACGGAACTATTCGTATGTTGTTGAATAGAAATAAAGAATGCCGATCTTGGATAATTTTGTCATCATCTAATTGTTTTCAAATGAGACCATTCAACAATGTAAAATCTCACAATGGGATAAAAAAAGATCCTATAATTTCAATTAAGAAGAATAATAATTCGTTCGGCCCTTTAGGAATAGTTGCAAATTTATATTCACTTTATCATTTAATAACTCATAATCAGATCTCAATAATAAAAATTTTGCAACTTGACAAATTAAAGGAAATTTTTCAAGTAATGAAATATTATTTCATGGACGAAAATGAGAAAATTTGTAAACCCGATCTATACAGTAATATCGTTTTGAATCCATTCCATTTAAATTGGTTTTTTCTCCATTATTTTTCTTGTGAAAAAACGTTTCCAATAATAAGTCTTGGACAATTTATTTGTGAAAATATATGTATAGCTCAAATGAAAAATGGACCACACCTAAAATTAAAATCGGGTCAAGTTATAACAGTTCAAATGGATTCTGTAATAATAAGATCGGCTAATCCTTATTTGGCGACTCCAGAATCAACTATTCACGGCCATTATGGGGAGATCCTTTCTCAAGGAGATATTTTAGTTACATTCCTATATGAAAAATCGAGATCCAGTGATATAACACAAGGTCTTCCAAAAGTGGAACAGATATTCGAAATACGTTCGATTGCTTCAATATCCATGAATCTAAAAAAAAGAATTGATGCTTGGAACGAGTGTATAACAAAAATTCTCGGCATTCCTTGGGGATTCTTGATTGGTGCTGAGCTAACTATAGCTCAAAGTCGTATTTCTTTGGTTAATAAAATCCAAAAGGTTTATCGATCCCAGGGAGTACACATCGATAATAGACATATCGAGATTATTGTGCGTCAAATAACATCCAAAGTCTTGGTTTCAGAAGATGGAATGTCTAATGTATTTTTACCTGGCGAACTAATTGGATTATTGCGAGCAGAACGAACGGGGCGTGCCTTGGAAGAAGCCATTTGTTACCGAGCTTTATTATTGGGAGTAACAAAAACATCTCTGAATACTCAAAGTTTCATATCCGAAGCGAGTTTTCAAGAAACTGCTAGAGTTTTAGCAAAAGCCGCTCTTCGGGGTCGTATTGATTGGTTGAAAGGTCTTAAAGAGAATGTTGTTTTAGGGGGAATGATACCCGTTGGTACCGGATTCAAAAGAATAATGCACCGTTCACGGTCAAGGCAACATAACAAGATTAGCCGGAAAAAAAAATTATTCGAAGTCGAAATTGGAAATCTTTTGTTCCATCACAGAAAATTATTTAATTTTTCTCATTTCAGAGAATTTATGTGATACATTCGAAATATAGGATTAAATATAGTATTAAATGCTTCCTAACAGCGGATTCGACTCATCCATCCCCTGAAATATTTAAATGCAGTCATTGGATTTGGTAATTAAAGTATATTAAAAAATAATAAGAAATAGAAATCAAAGAATGGCCTGATTCTATATTAACGGCCGATCGTCTATAAAAGAGAAGGTTCCATCGGAACAATTATTTATTAGGATACTCGGTCTCTCTTTTTTTTTTTCATTTTTTTAAACAAAGTGTGGGGATAAATGACAAAAAGATATTGGAACATCACTTTGGAAGAGATGCTGAAAGCTGGGGTTCATTTTGGCCATGAGACTAGGAAATGGAATCCTCGAATGGCACCTTTTATATCGGCAAAACGTAAAGGTAATCATATTACAAATCTTACTAAAACTGCTCGTTTTTTATCAGAAGCTTGTGATTTGGCTTTTGATGCAGCAAGCAAAGGAAAACAATTTTTAATTGTTGGTACCAAAAGAAAAGTTGCCTATTCAGTAAGACGGGCTGCAATAAGAGCTCGATGTCATTATGTTAATAAAAAATGGCTCGGAGGTATGTTAACGAATTGGTATACTACAGAAACGAGACTTCGTAAGTTCAGGGACTTGAGAACGGAGCAAAAGACGGGGAAACTGAACTCTCTTCCAAAAAGAGATGCCGCATGTTGAAGAGGCAATTATCTCATTTGGAAACATATCTAGGCGGTATAAAATATATGACAGGGTTACCTGATATTGTAATAATCCTTGATCAGGAAGAAGAATATAAGGCTCTTCAAGAATGTATCACTTTGGGAATTCCAACGATTTGTGTAATCGATACAAATTGTGACCCCGATCTTGCGGATTTGCCGATTCCGGCTAATGATGATACTATGGCTTCCATCGGATTCATTCTTAACAAATTAGTTTTTGCAATTTGTGAGGGTCGTTCTAGCTAGATACAAAATTATTGATTAATAATAAGATAAATCCATTTTTAGATTTGGTTGGGCGGTGATAAATTTTTGGAATTGGTTATTATAGCATTACAAAATTGTGTAAAAAGAAATATTTTTGGATTAGTAGGTATTCCAAATGGAAAATCCAAGTAAAATAAGGAAATGGTTGAATCAAAATAATTCCCTTTCAAGTTATCTTTTTTTATTTTAGAGGGCAATATGAATGTTCTATTATGTTACATCAACACATTAAACAGATTCTATGATATATCTGCTGTGGAAGTAGGTCAACATTTCTATTGGCAAATAGGGGATTTTCAAGTGCATGCTCAAGTACTTATTACCTCTTGGGTTGTAATTGCTATCTTATTAATTTCAACCATTCTAGTTGTTAGAAATCCACAAACTATTCCCACGTCTGGTCAGAATTTCTTTGAATATGTCCTTGAATTCATTCGAGACGTGAGCAAAACTCAGATTGGAGAAGAATATGGTCCATGGGTTCCGTTTATTGGAACTCTGTTTCTATTTATTTTTGTTTCGAATTGGTCAGGGGCACTTTTGCCTTGGAAAATTATAAAGTTACCTCATGGAGAGTTAGCTGCACCCACAAATGATATAAATACTACTGTTGCATTAGCTTTACTTACGTCAGTAGCCTATTTCTATGCGGGTATTTCAAAAAAAGGATTGGCCTATTTTGGTAAATACATCCAACCAACGCCAATCCTTTTACCGATTAACATCTTAGAAGATTTCACAAAACCCTTATCGCTTAGTTTTCGACTTTTCGGAAATATATTAGCGGATGAATTAGTAGTGGTTGTTCTTGTTTCGTTAGTACCTTTAGTAGTTCCTATCCCTGTTATGTTCCTTGGATTATTTACAAGCGGTATTCAAGCTCTTATTTTCGCTACTTTAGCTGCGGCGTATATAGGTGAATCCATGGAAGGGCATCATTGACTAGTTATCTAAATAGGATTTTAGACCGCGACTGGCTCGCGATAATCTACTTAAGGAACATTAATAAAATTAAGGAACATAAATCAAAAAATCCAAAAGAAATTATGAAAAGTTTTCATAACAATCAAAAAGTATAAAGAAAATGAAAACACTTATCAGGAAATTCAACAAAAAATAGAAATTCAATTAAAATAAAGGGTGGGGGGTCGAACTAGGCATATATATAATCTAATCGTTATAAAACAGCTGGGGGATTTCCGAGAATGATTCATTGAATCGAAGATACAATGAATTGGTTTACGATATGGAACAAACACATGTATATGTCATAGTAGATATTCATTAGTTATATATGACTATATATCTCAATTTGTCCTGCTACTACTCTAAATTTAGGTAGGGATTCAAAAAAAAGAGCTCTTCCATCTCTTGGAATTGTGAATGGAATATAAAATGACTGGAAAAATGAAATCAAAAAGAAAAAGAAAGGTTTAAACGAAATGTAAGATAAGACCCCAATTTGTATGTATTCACAAAAAACGACAAGGGTAGAAACGAAAAAAGTAAATATCGAAGTAATTGAGATAATTCAATCCAAATTCTTCAGTTTGAAATTTTGAATTACACTTCGACTAGATAAAGAGAAATAGGACGAATGAAATAATTAAGTCATATATTTTTTGTTGATTATATTATTAACTATTTCTTTATTTTATTTTGACATAGGAGAAACTTATCATGAATCCACTGATTGCTGCTGCTTCTGTTATCGCTGCTGGGTTGGCCGTCGGGCTTGCTTCTATTGGACCTGGAGTTGGTCAAGGCACAGCTGCAGGGCAAGCTGTAGAAGGGATTGCGAGACAACCGGAAGCAGAGGACAAAATACGGGGTACTTTATTACTTAGTCTGGCTTTTATGGAAGCTTTAACTATTTATGGGCTGGTTGTAGCATTAGCGCTTTTATTTGCCAATCCTTTTGTTTAGTTTAATATTTATTCAAAAAAATACATATTGTTTTTTTTTTCATGGATTTTCGTTGTTGCTCTTGCTAATTCTATTTCGATTTTACTGTTACAATTTTTTGCATTCGGATTAACATACTGATTTGCCTTCTTCCGTCCCTTTCATTAGTCCAATGACCCCCTTTTTATTTAGAAAGTGTTGAAAACAACTAAGTATTTTGCAATTTACATACGAACTAGTATTTATTTCTAAGAAATATCATTCCTTATAGGGAATCTTTCAATTGACTAACCAATTCCAAATATAGAATAGAATAGTCTTCTTAGTATCTTTTGATTCTTACTAATATTCATTATTAGTAAGAATCAAAATAGAAAGAATAAGTAAATATATTCATATTAAATAATTCGATTATAGAATAAACTATTATATACAAAAACGAATAAAAAAACTTGGAATCGTAGAAATAAATTTAGTCTATCCATAAGAGGAGATGTGATCATATGAAAAATATAACCGATTCTTTTCTTTGCTTCATTTCCTGGCCATCCGCCGGAAGTTTCGGGTTTGATACCGATATTTTAGCAACAAATCTAATAAATATAAGTGCAGTCCTAGGTGTATTGATTTTTTTTGGAAAGGGAGTGTGTGCGAGTTGTTTATTTCAAAGAATAGATTGGATCCAACCAACTGCACTTTTTTTGTTATAACTAGGAAAATGTGCATGATCCGGCGAATGACTTCTTACGAAATAACGAAAAAAATAGTTCAGAACCATAGCATTTCGCGATTCAGTGGTAAATCTACTTTGATTCTCTATCAACCAAGAATTTTGGAACATTACCATGGTTAAAGCTAACGAGTTTGAAGTTTCGACGCAGTCTAGTATTCTTTCTACCACTATGTTAATAGGGAAATTCTAATTTTTTCGATATAGAACACTCATGTCGATAAAATGACTTGAATTCTCTGTATGATGAAAAATAGGAAAAAAGGTGTTTTGTTTAACGCCTCCGTTTCTACTTTTCTACAATGCGGAATTGATGACCTACGTATAAATTAATCATAATTCTTTGGATTTCAAGAAAAAAAAACAACTTTGCTGACAATTATTTGTTTGCTCAGAAGAGTCCTCCAAATATTTGGGTCTTGTATTGATAATCATTTTCAAGATTTTTAGAAATAGAGAAAAGAGGATAGGCTCATTCCCTAATAAATAGGGGGGAATTTCCTATAAGGAATTGAGTGTGAGAGCCAAATGAATTGAAAGATTCATGTTTGGTTCGGGAAGAGATCATAGACATTTGGAAATGAATGGAAAGAGAATCTACTTTCATTAAGTGATTTATTAGATAATCGAAAACAGAGAATCCTGAGAACTATTCGAAATTCAGAAGAACTACGGGAAACAGCCATTGAACAGCTGGAAAAAGCCCGGGCCCGTTTCAGGAAAGTAGAAATGGAAGCAGATCGGTTTCGAGTGAATGGTTATTCCGAGATAGAACGAGAAAAATGGAATTTAATTAATTCCATTTATACAACTTTGGAACAATTCGAAAATTACAAAAATGAAACCATTCATTTTGAACAACAAAGGGCGATTAATCAAGTCCAACAAAGGGTTTTACAACAAGCATTACAAGGAGCTCTGGGAACTCTGAATAGGTGCTTAAACAACGAGTTACATTTACGTATGATCGCTGCTAATATTGGTATGTTTGGGGCGATCAAAGAAAAAAATAACTAATTAGTGGTTCTACTATAATAGAGAGTATGGAGAGGCCCTATTTTTGTTTTTTTTCGAAAAAGAATCCAATTAATAAAAATATTCATGGTACCCATTCGTGCAGATGAAATTAGTCAAATTATCCGTGAACGGATTGAGCAATATAATACCGAAGTAAAAATTGTAAATACAGGTACCGTACTTCAAGTAGGCGATGGCATTGCTCGTATTTATGGTCTTGATGAAGTAATGGCAGGTGAATTAGTAGAATTTAAAGAGGGTACAGTAGGCATTGCTTTGAATTTGGAATCCAAAAATGTTGGTGTTGTATTAATGGGTGATGGTTTGATGATACAAGAGGGAAGTTCCGTAAAAGCAACAGGAATAATTGCTCAGATACCAGTAAGTGAGGGTTATTTGGGTCGTGTTGTAAATGCCCTAGCTAAACCTATTGACGGTCGAGGAGAAATTTCAGCTTCGGAATCTCGGTTAATTGAATCTCCCGCTCCCGGTATTATTTCCAGACGTTCCGTGTATGAGCCTCTTCAAACGGGACTTATTGCTATTGATTCTATGATCCCTATAGGGCGTGGCCAGCGAGAATTGATTATTGGGGACAGACAAACAGGTAAAACAGCAGTAGCTACAGATACGATTCTCAATCAACAGGGACAAAATGTAGTATGTGTTTATGTAGCTATTGGTCAAAAAGCATCTTCTGTGGCTCAAGTAGTAACTACTTTACAAGAAAGAGGAGCAATGGAATACACTATTATAGTGGCTGAAACAGCAAATTCCCCAGCTACATTACAATACCTCGCGCCTTATACAGGCGCAGCTCTGGCTGAATATTTTATGTACCGTGAACGTCACACTTTAATCATTTATGATGATCCCTCCAAACAAGCACAGGCTTATCGCCAAATGTCTCTTCTATTACGAAGACCACCAGGTCGCGAAGCTTATCCCGGAGATGTTTTTTATTTACATTCGCGTCTTTTGGAAAGAGCCGCGAAATTAAGTTGTCAGTTAGGTGAAGGAAGTATGACTGCTTTACCAATAGTTGAGACCCAAGCCGGAGATGTTTCAGCTTATATTCCTACGAATGTCATTTCCATTACAGATGGTCAAATATTCTTATCTGCCGATTTATTCAATGCTGGGATCAGACCCGCAATTAATGTGGGTCTTTCCGTTTCCAGAGTTGGATCGGCGGCTCAAATAAAAGCCATGAAACAAGTCGCTGGTAAATTAAAATTGGAATTAGCACAATTCGCAGAATTAGAAGCTTTTGCACAATTCTCTACCGATCTTGAGAAAACTACGCAAAATCAATTGGCAAGAGGTCAACGATTGCGCGAGTTGCTTAAACAATCCCAATCATCTCCTATTACTGTGGAAGAACAGATAATAACTATTTATACTGGAACGAATAGTTATCTTGATTCATTAGAAATTCAACAGGTAAGGAAATTTCTCGTTAAGTTACGGGCTTATTTAAAAACGAATAAACCGAAATTCAACGAAATCATATCTTCGACCAAGACATTTACTGGGGAAGCAGAAGCCATTTTGAAGGAAGCTATTCAGGAACAGATGGAACTCTTTTTACTTCAGGAACAAGTAGAAAAAAATTGATTCCAAATTTCATACCTTTCTAGATAATTAGTCTCTTTCCATATTTCAAAAAGAATAATAAAGAGAAGAAATTCACAATATAGTTTTCGAAATATACGAATTCAAGTAATATATATGCAATTGCAATAAATTCAATATGTAATAAATTTGCGTCCAATAGGATTCGAACCTATACCAAAGGTTTAGAAGACCTCTGTCCTATCCATTAGACAATGGACGCTTTTCTTTTTTTCTTTCCCTTTTCACGAAAATTTCGTGAAAAGGGAAAGAAAAAAAAGAATTCTATAAAATACTCCTCCATCTATCTGAATATCGAAATAATAATTATTCTAAATTCTAAATAGAATAAGACGAAATGAAATCATTCCAATTGAATATTCATAACTAAAACTAACTAAAGAAATTTACTAAATAAAAAATAGAATAGAATATATAGAGAAATAGAATATAAGCGGGTAGCGGGAATCGAACCCGCATCATTAGCTTGGAAGGCTAAGGGTTATAGTCGACGTTTATGAATGAACGTCTCTAATTCAAAACCGAACGTGAAACTTTTGTTTCATTCAGCTCCTTTACAGAATAATTTTAGAGATAGATGGAATTACATGAAAAAAAAATGACCCATAACATCTATGTCAGCCTTTCGGTATGAATAGAATTCACGTTGCTTTTTAGATGATCCCTATAGAAAGAAAAGGAGTATTTGAACAATCTCTTTTTTTTCTAGTTACTTCGTTCTCTATTTCTATTTGATAGAATCTTTAGGAAAAGAATAAAATTTCCGTCGAGCTAAAAAAATATATTGATGTTTCTAGTAAACTAAAAAAATCGTTTAATAGCTATTTTGCTTCACTCTCTCCTATACAAAAAAAATAAAAAAAAATGGGAAGATTTAGTTACGATTGGAAACTAATTTTAGATATCTTTCTCCCTGGATCCTTTACTTATATTCAAAAATTGGATTCTTGTGCAAAAACTTATGTTTCATAATTTTAGAATAAATTCTAAATTGTATACAAATTACGATAATGTATATTATTCCTCGAATTGCTCGTTGAGAGGTATAAAGGATGAAATCCCTAAAAGTAAGAAATAAAGTTTTTGATCGTGATATGAATCACGAAAGGGACCCCTTAACTATTAAGGGATCGTTAGAACGAATCGCACTTTTACCACTAAACTATACCCGCTACAATACCATTTTTGTATATAAAAAGATCTTTTGTCGAACAAGGGAATCAGTCATAAATAATTCTGAAATAGGTGCAGAATTTTATGATAAATAGAGTGTTTACATGTTTCGTAAAGGCCCCCTAATGAAATTTAGAAAAGGGGGCAAATCTCATTTTTGGATTTTATTTTGGATTTTTGTTGAAGGTATTTTGACAGATAGATCTCGACAAAATTACTAAACTAAATTCATAACACAAAAATGCATTATGCAATGCAAGAATCCATAGTTCTATTTCGTTTTTTAGATACGTTACCTGATTCATTCGTATGCAGATACGATCACAAAGTTATTTTTATTTTTGTTTGATCATATTAAAATGTTTGAATTAATTAAAAGTTTGTTTCAAATCTGATACAGAAAAAATAAATCGTTGTTATCCAGGATTCATGGGAAAAAAGAGCTGTGCCAGTACCTAGCTGGACTCTGGTTGGATAAAAAAACAAACTAAAAAAGAAAATATAAAATTATAGATTTAGATTATCTATTTAGTATAATGATTTATATCTATTTAGTATAATTATTTATTACTATCGTATTTAGTATATATATATACAATTAATATATAACTCAATCTATATTTATGAGTTAATATAGAATTAGAATCAAATAGAAAAAAGATAGATAAAATATATCAAATGAAGATCCATATCAAATAAATATTGAAGCCTTTTTTCGAGCCCTGCGAGGTATCATAAGCATAATAATTCCATTCTTTGAATTGGGGAGAGATGGCTGAGTGGACTAAAGCGTCGGATTGCTAATCCGTTGTACGCATTTTTGTACCGAGGGTTCGAATCCCTCTCTTTCCGTTTATTGATGATTTGCCATTTTTTTCTTTTGAACTTATGGAATTTCTTTTTTTTTATTCCTGTTTGTTTCATTTTTTACTAGTTCTTTTTGACTAGTTAAAGATCGAAAATAGATAGAAAAACAAAAAATAGTTCAAAATCAAGCACAAGTAAGGGAAAGAAAAAAGATTTTCTTATTCTTCACGTCCAGGATTACGTCCGGGATCATTAGATAGAAATCCGAAGATGAAAAGAGAAACAAAGAATATCACTATCGTGTAAACAAATAGTTTTAGAGT
>CAWUDS030002231.1:77500-79845 GCA_963859935.3 Lathyrus sativus | reverse complement strand
TGCGCGTGTGGGTGCGTGCGTGTGCGTGCGTGAGTGCGCGCGGGCACGCGTGCGTGCTTGTGTGTGTGTGTGTGCGTGCGTGTGCGTGCCTGAGTGCGCGTGGGCAGGCGTGCGTGCGTGGGTGCGTGCTTGTGTGTGTGTGTTCGTGTGTGTGCGAGTGTGTGTGTGCGTGTGTGTGCGCGTGGGCGTGCGCGTGTGCGTGTGTGTGTGTATGGTTGTGTGTGTGTGTGTGCGAGCGTGCATGCGTCCGTGTGCGTGCGTGTGTGTGTGTGTGAGTGTGTGTGCGTGTGCGTGTGCGTGGGTGTGCGTGTTTGTGAGTGTGTATGTGTGTATGCGTGCGTGTGCGTGTGTGTGTGGGTGCGTGTGTGTGCTGGTGTGTGCGCGTGTGTGTATGTGTGTGTGTGTGTGTGCGTGTGTGTGCGTGTGAGTGTGTGTGCGTGGGTGTGTGTATGTGTGTGAGTGTACGTGCGTGTGTATGTGTGTGCGTGTGTGTGCGTATGCGTGCGTGCGGGTGTGTTTGCGCGTGTGCGTGGGTGCGTGCTTGCGTGTGTGTGTGTGTGTGCATGTGCGTGTGCGTGTGTGTATGCGTGTGCAGGTGTGTGTGTGTGGGTGTGGGTGGGTGTGTGTGCGCGCGTGTGCGTGCATGTGTGGGTGTGTGTATGTGTGTGTGTGTGTGGGTGTGTGTGTGTGTGTCGGTGTATGTGTGCGAGCGTGCGTGTGTGTGTGTGCGTGTCTGTGTGTGTGTGTGTACGAGTGCGTGCGTGAGTGCGTGCATGCCTGTGTGTATGTGCGCGTGTGTGCTAGCGTGTGTGCGCGCGTGTGTGTGTGTGGGTGTGTGTGTGTGAGCGTGTGCGTGTGCGTGTGTGGGTGTGCGTGTGCGTGTGTGTGGGCGTGCGTGTGCGTGTGTGTGCGGGCGTGCTTGTGTGTGTGTGTGTGCGTGTGTGCGTGTGTGCGTGTGTGCGTATCTGTGTGTGAGCGTGCGTGCGAGCATGCGTGAGTGCGTGCATGCGTGAGTGCGTGCGTGCGTGGGTGCGTGTGTGTGTGTGTATGGGTATGTGTGTGTGCGCGTGCGTGCGTGGATGCGTATGTGTGTGTGCGTGCGTGTGCGTGTGTGTGTGTGTGCGGAAGTGTGCGCGCGTGCGTGTGTGTTTGTGGGTGTGTGCGAGTGTGTGTGCGTGCGAGTGTGTGTGCGTGCGTGCGTGATTGCGTGCGTGTGTGGGTGCGTGTGTGGGTGCGTGCGTGTGTGCATGCGTGTGTGCGTGCGTGCATCCATGCGTGGGTGCCTGCGTGCGTGTTTGTGTGTATGTGTGTGTGTGCGTGCGTGCATGTGTGTGTGTGCGTGTGTGTAAGTGCGTGCGCGTGCGTGCGAGCGTGCATGCGTGCGTGTGCGTGTGCGTGTGCATGTGCGTGTGTGTGTGAGTGTGCCTGTGCGTGTGCGTGTGCGTGTGCGTGCGAGTGTGTGTGTGCGCGTTTGTGTGCGTGTGCGTGCGTGCGTGTGCGTGTGTGTGAGTGTGTGTGCATGTGCGTGCGTGCGTGCCTGCGTACGTGTGTGCGTGTGTGTGTGTGTGTGCGTGCGTAGTAGAGCGTGCGTGCGTGCGTGCATGCAGGCGTGCCGGCGGGTGTGTGTGTTTGTGTGTGTGTGCACGCACGTGCGCAGGCGCGCGTGCGTGCGTGCGTGAGTGCGTGCGGGTGTGTGAGTGTGTGTGCGTGTGCGCGTGCGCGTGCGTGTACGCGTGGGCGTGCGCGTGTGCGTGTGTGTGTGTGTGGGTGTGTGTGCGTGTGTGTGTGCGTGCGAGCGTGTATGCGTCTGTGTGTGTGCGTGCGTGTGTGTGTGAGAGTGTGTGTGTGCGTGTGCGTAGGTGGGTGTGTGTGCGTGTGTATGTGTGTGTGCGTGCGTGTGCGTGTGTGTGTGTGTGTGTGGGTGCGTGTGTGTGCTGGTGTGTGCGCGTGTGTGTATGCGTATGTGCGTGTGTGTGTGCTGGTGCGTGCGTGTGTGCGTGTGCGTGTGGGTGTGTGTTTGTGCTTGTGTGTGTGTGTATGTGTGTGCATGTGCGTGTGCGTGTGCGTGTGCGTGCCTGAGTGCGCGCGGGCAGGCGTGCGTGCGTGGGTGCGTGCTTGTGTGTGTGTGTTCGTGTGTGTGCGTGTGTCTGTGTGCGTGTGTGTGCGCGTGGGCGTGCGCGTGTGCGTGTGTGTGTTGTGTGTGTGTGTGTGTGTGTGTGCGTGCGAGCGTGCATGCGTCAGTGTGCGTGCGTGCGTGTGAGAGTGTGTGTGCGTGTGCGTGTGCGTGTGCGTGGGTGTGTGTGTGTGTGCGTGTGTATGTGTGTATGCATGCGTGTGCGTGTGTG
>CAWUDS030002231.1:22500-35000 GCA_963859935.3 Lathyrus sativus | reverse complement strand
CCGCACTCGCTTTAAATTACTTATATGAAAAACTATAAAAAGAATATTTACTTTATCATGTCTAACTAATCCCATAAAGGTTAGAATGTAAGGATCGTAATTAAACCAGTAATCAGTATAATTGTTCGTGGAAACACCTAAGGGCTATTTTATCTTTCAATTCAAGTAATTGTTTTTAACTATTTCAAAAACAGCCAAAAGCGCTTTGTATAGTTCATTAGGAGTTTTTAGATTAAAAAGAAAAGAGATTTTAAAACGATTTTCGGACGCGTTATGAGATTTAGAGTCTGGTTCATAAGAACCTCTTTTTGCTAAGAAGTCCAGGTTAAAATACTTTTCAACTTTGTTAAGAAACTATATTTCTTAAAAATAGGTTTACTACTCTAACGCAGTACGCACCTTTTTATCCGTGACAATAGGAGGGGTTGATTAGAGAGTACAACTCGGTTCTGAATACGCGAAAGCGACAGTTCCTGTTAAATTAGTTCTTTTCAAAGGAGAAAACATTGCCCATAAGTAGTTCCATTAACAAGTACCGGATTATCATTGATTACGTGAATTACATTCGAGCCTGTCTTTTATTTATTATTTAAAATTATAATTTTATTTACCATTGCACCCTTACTAAAACCCTTAAAAGTAGTTGCCTTAGATAAACACCATAACAACAGGTACGATAGATTGACACTTGGTCTCTGTGGATTCGATAATCTTTTATATTACTTTGACGTGATTCGTACACTTGCGAAAAACACGCATCAAGTTTTTGGCGCCGTTGCCGGGGACCAATATCGTCAAATTTCATTACCCTGTAGTTATACCGTTTAGACTAAGGTTGTTACCCACCGGTCAATGCGAAAGACTCGCAGTGCCGGAAGTTTAGTAGACCCTCTAGCTGAACCTGAACGTTACGCTCGCGCACGTTTATTTTTCCATAGGAATAGGAGAGCTATGGCCGAAGATCAAAATCGAAGACCTCTTAAGGACTTCGCCCAACCATCAAACGAGGAACCTAGTTCCAGTATAGTAAACCCCACTATCCCAGCCAATAATTTTGAACTTAAACCATCCCTGCTGCAATTAGTGCAACAGAGACAATTCGCAGGTCTCGCTACTGATAACCCGAACCAACATTTAAAAAACTTTCTTCAATTAGCAGACACCTTTAAAACCAATGGAGCTTCTCCTGAGGCAATACGCTTAAGATTATTTCCCTTTTCCCTCAGAGATAAAGCTCTATCATGGTTAGATTCCCTTCCACCCAATTCAATAACAACTTGGGATGACCTTAGAAAAGTTTTCCTTGCTAGATATTTTCCCCCAAGTAAGACCGCTCTTCTTCGAAACCTAATAACTAGATTTACCCAACACCAA
The DNA here is from genome assembly GCA_963859935.3 of Lathyrus sativus. Taxonomy (NCBI): domain Eukaryota; kingdom Viridiplantae; phylum Streptophyta; class Magnoliopsida; order Fabales; family Fabaceae; genus Lathyrus; species Lathyrus sativus. The sequence goes on along the minus strand of CAWUDS030002231.1, from coordinate 33,626 downwards.
GGAGAGTCGTTGTTCGAAGCCTGGGAGAGATATAAAGAACTATTAAGAGCATGCCCACACCATGGCCTACAGAATTGGCTAATCATCCAAACCTTCTATAATGGACTTCTTTATAACACTAAAATGACCATCGACGCTGCCGCTGGTGGCGCACTGATGAACAAACCTTACCCTGAAGCTAGTGCCCTTATCGAGGATATGGCCCAAAACCATCAATCATGGGGAGTAGAACGAGCGACAGTGGAAAAGAAGGAAGCCCAAGGAGGAATACATGAGCTAAGCTCTATAGACATGATGCAGGCTAAAATGGACGCGTTGGCCCTTAGAGTCGAACATATGTGTACAACTCCGAATACTGTTGCCGCAGTTTCGCCGAATTGTGAGATATGTGGAACGCAAGGACACCAATCCGCCGAATGCAATCTGTTGAATGAAACCAACACTGAGCAAGTGAACTATACCCAAGGGAACCCATTTTTAAACACATATAACCCTGGATGGAGGAATCACCCAAACTTCTCCTACAAAAATAATAACCCTATCCAAAATACCGCACCTCCGAGACAACAAGGTTACCAAGCCCCTAGAACAAATCAACCTATGCAACCTGTACCACCTAGCCCGAGCTTTGAGGAAGTTGTAAAAGATTTTATCGTTGCTCAAAAACAACAAAACAAAGAGTTCATGAACCATAACGTCCATGTTAACGAACTAATTACCAAGTTAGGAACCAAGGTTGATCAAATTATTACTCATAATAAGATGCTTGAAACCCAGATCTCTCAGGTAGCGTTAAACCAAGCCCCACAGACTACACCTGGAGGACAGTTCCCTGGACAACCTCAACAAAACCCGAAAGGGCAAGCTAATGCCATTACTCTACGAAGTGGAGCCGCTTATAAGGAACCTTTAAACCCTAGATTAAGTGAGCCCGAAACTTCTGAGAGGAATGAGGAAAAGGAACCAGAGAAGCCTGAAACCCCGGAAAGTCAAGAAAAAGGAGAAGAACCTAAAAATAAAACCTATGTACCGCCACCGCCATACAAACCACCAATACCTTACCCTCAAAGATTAAAGAAAACCCAAATCGATAATCAATATCAAAAATTCGTTAAAGTTATAGAAAAACTTCACGTAGAAATCCCCTTTACAGAAGCCATCACCCAAATACCTTCTTATGCTAAGTTTCTCAAAGACATACTTACAAATAAACGTAGACTCGAAGATCCGAAACCCGTGGAATGTAATTTTATTTCCGAAAATAGGTTAGCAAAGAAAGATAAAGATCCCGGAAATTTTTCCATTCCTTGTGTTTTGGGGAATCATGTCATCGAAAAAGCTTTTCTAGACTTAGGAGCTAGTGTGAGCTTAATGCCTTTAGCAGTTTGTGAGAGATTAAACTTAGGAGAATTACAACCTACTAAGATGTCACTTCAATTAGCCGATAGATCCGTTAAATACCCTATAGGCATACTTGAAGACGTCCCTGTTAGGATAGGTCAGCTGTTTATACCTACTGATTTTGTTGTCATGGACATTAAAGAAGATGACGACATACCAATCCTCCTAGGTAGACCGTTCTTATCGACTGCTGGAGCCGTAATAGATGTTAAAAAGGGAAAACTAACTTTTGAGGTAGGTGGCCAGAAGATAGAATTTATATTGTCAAAATTTCTTATGGCACCTGTGATAGGAGATTCTTGTTATGCCTTAGATATCATCTAAGAATGTATTAGGGAATTAGAACAAGAAGAAGAAACTGAATCTATAAAAATGCCATCAACCCTTATTTTGGAAGATGACAATTATAAAACACCCTACATTGATGATAACCTTCACGAATGTTTATCTCTTACCCCAGATCCTATGCCTTGCCCTATAAAACCGACCGTAAAACTTAAGGAACTGCCTAAAAACCTGAGATATGAATTTCTTGATGAAGATATGAACCGTCCAGTTATAGTCAGTGCTACCTTAAACCAAGAAGAAACCGATCAATTATTAGAAGTTTTACGTAGGTACCCCTCAGCCTTAGGATATAAGATCTCTGATCTAAAAGGAATAAGCCCATCCGTATGCATGCATCGGATTTTGCTTGAAGAAGATTCAAAACCTTCTAGAGAACACCAACGTAGAATAAATCCTATAATGAGTACTGTAGTTAAGACTGAAGTTCTTAAGTTACTAGAGGCAGGTATAATATATCAGATCTCGGACAGTAAATGGGTGAGTCCTGTGCATGTAGTACCTAAAAAGGGAGGCATCACAGTCGTGCAAAACGAGAAGGGCGAACCTGTAGCAAAAAGAACTGATGGAGGTTGGCGTATGTGCATAGATTATAGAAAATTAAATAAAGCAACTAGGAAGGACCATTTCCCATTACCATTCATAGACCAAATGTTGGAGCGCCTAGCCAGACACTCTTACTTTTGTTATTTAGATGGATATTCAGGATTCTTCCAAATACCTATTCACCCCGAAGATCAAGAAAAAACTACCTTTACATGCCCAGTTGGAACCTTTGCCTATAGAAGAATGCCTTTTGGACTTTGTAATGCTCCTGCAACTTTCCAACGCTGCATGATGTCTATCTTTGCTGATTATTTGGATGGAATCATGGAAGTATTTATGGACGATTTCTCAGTTTGTGGGTCAGATTTCAAAAATTGTCTTGTCAACCTTGAGAAAATCCTGGAGAGATGTGTGGAGGTAAACCTTGTGCTAAATTGGGAAAAATGTCATTTCATGGTCACCGAAGGGATTGTTTTAGGACATATAGTTTCCGAAAAAGGTATAGAGGTAGATAAAGCAAAAATAGAAGTCATAGAGAATCTAAAACCGCCGAAGACTATCAGGGAGATAAGAAGTTTTCTTGGACATGCCGGATTTTACCGACGTTTTATCAAGGATTTCTCCAAAATAACAAAGCCCTTAACTGGTCTTTTAATGAAAGATGCTGAGTTCAACTTCGATGAAAAATGTACTGAAGCATTTAATCTTCTGAAGCAAGCTCTGATTTCAGCACCTATAATGAAACCCCCTGATTGGTCGGAACCGTTTGAGATAATGTGTGACGCCAGTGATTATGCTGTTGGAGCCGTTCTAGGTCAGAGAAAAGATAAGAAGTTACATGTGATTTATTATGCCAGTAGAACCCTAGACGCTGCACAGCTCAACTACGCAACAACCGAAAAAGAGCTCCTAGCTGTAGTTTTTGCAATAGACAAATTTAGATCTTATCTAGTAGGAGCCAAGATTATAGTTTACACCGACCATGCTGCCATTCGTTACTTACTAAGCAAAAAGGATGCCAAGCCTAGGTTACTTCGATGGATTCTATTATTACAAGAGTTTGATTTGGATATCCGTGACAAGAAAGGCACTGATAATGTGGTAGCTGATCACCTATCTAGGCTAGAATACCTGAAACCTGATCCAGTACCCATAAATGACGATTTTGCCTACGATAGACTGATAGCCCAACTAGAAACCATTGAAGATGATAACCCAGACCCTCATGGGCAATTTCATAAATCCTTAGCTATAAGCAATGTACCTTGGTATGCAGATTTTGTTAATTACCTAGCCGCTGACATCATACCCCCTGATCTAAACTACCACCAGAAGAAGAAGTTCTATAGTGATGTGAGAAACTTCTATTGGGACGATCCATTTCTTTTCAAGAGAGGTAAAGATGGCATTTTCCGCCGTTGTGTTCCAGAAGAAGAGGTAAATAATATAATTGAGCATTGTCACTCTGCACCCTATGGTGGACATGCAAGCACATCTAAGACCTACGCCAAGATTCTTCAAGCTGGCCTATTCTGGCCTACTATGTGGCGTGATGTCCATGCTTTCATTGTCAAGTGTGACAGATGCCAACGCACAGGAAATATTTCAAGACGTAATGAAATGCCGTTAAGAAATATCCAAGAAGTAGAACTCTTCGACGTATGGGGTATAGACTTTATGGGACCGTTCCCACCATCTTTTGGAAATCAGTACATATTAGTAGCTGTTGACTACGTGTCTAAATGGATTGAAGCTATCGCCGCACCCACAAACGACACCAGAGTAGTCATCAAATTATTCAAGAATTATATATTTCCCAGGTTTGGAACACCCCGTTTAGTCATAAGTGATGGAGGATCACACTTCATATCGAGAATATTTGATAAACTTTTAAGCAAGTATGGAGTTAAGCATAGAGTAGCAACACCATACCACCCACAGACCAATGGACAAGTGGAAGTATCTAATAGGGAGATAAAACAAATCCTCGAGAAGACTGTCTCTATATCTAGAAAAGATTGGTCGCAGAAACTTCAAGAAGCATTATGGGCCTATAGAACCGCTTTCAAAACTCCTATAGGAACAACCCCTTATCAACTGGTCTATGAAAAATCATGTCACTTACCATTTGAGTTGGAGCATAAGGCCTATTGGGCCATCAAAACTTTGAATTTGGATTACTTGACAGCTGGTGAGAAACGTATCCTTGATATCCACAAATTAGAAGAGCTCAGACAATCTGCCTACGAAAATGCCATCATATACAAAGAAAGAACAAAAGCTTGGCATGACAAAAGAATCATAAGAAGAGACTTCAAAATAGGCGATCCTGTTCTCCTGTTCGATTCTAGGTTACGACTATTTCCAGGTAAACTCCGTTCGAGATGGACTGGCCCTTTCGAAGTATCTAAGATCCTGAGATCCGGTGCTATTGAAATCAAGAACCAAACATGTAAACCGTTCATAGTCAATGGACAGAGGTTGAAGCCCTACGAAGGAGGTGACATTCCAACAACATACACCTGCCATACTCTGAGTGATCCACCATATCCTTCCAATGATGTTTAAATATCGGTCGTCGAGCTAATGACGTTAAACAAGCGCTGCATGGGAGGCAACCCATGGTTTTTCTTATTTTTTGTACTTTTTATTTTTACTTTATTTTAATTTGTTTATTTTATTATTATGTCAGGACTCACGATTGAATGTTTTATGTGCTTTCAGGACTTGTTTGCTAACCTTGTACAGAATGCAGAACCCTGATGACATGCACGTGGCCTTTAGAGATGATGCACAGAGAGAGCGTTACTATGTTCACATGAGACGCCCTATGGCTCCTACCAGGTACCCTGATCATGACTGCATGGATGCCTTGGGGATAGAGCCAAGCGTCAGATTTTTATGCCATCAACTCCAGTGGGACCAGTTTGACGACAGGAACGACACTTATAGGAACTTGACTCTTGAGTTCCTCAGCTCGTTTCATCATGACCCTTGGGCTGGACCCGATGGACTCGCTGTTTTCAGGTTGTTCGGGATTGACTACTCATTCTCTCACAAAGAGTTTGGTGATTTACTAGGTTTCCAGACTACTCCTGATGCTATTCCAGAGACTCCGATGGGGTATTTTATGAGCAGAGAAGTGGAAAAGTTTTGGACTAAAATATCAGGCGGAGGGAGCCAAGATCCTTCTACCCAGTTTTCTCAGGTAATCCACAACCCTGCATTGAGGTACTTCCAGATGATTCTAGCACATTCTTTCCTAGGTTTTCCAGATACAGAGACACTGCTAAGTGAAGAGGAGATTCTCCTACTGTTTTGTGCGACTCAGTCTCGCCCTGTTGCTTGTGGCAACTTTCTACTGAAGGGCCTTGCTAGTGTTGCCAGATCATCAGTAGGAATCATCCATGTCGGTGGGATTGTTACACAGATTGCTACTGCATTGGGTTTGTCTCGCAAGCTATTGCACCTCAGGACCTTCTGCCGCTACACCACCCTGGATATTGATTTTTGTCTTGATAGAGGACTGATGAGGAGGGCTTCTTTTGAGCCCAACATGTTTAGATTGCTGATCGACGGCGAAGCGATACACTACTTTACATTACCAGATCCGCTGATGACCAGTGTCCATGATCCTGCCAATTGGAGTTATGCTCTAGAGGGTTATGGAGAGACTGTCGAAGAGCCGAAATCGCCTCCCGCCGCTGAGTACACTCCTACACCTCTTACTCCCCGAATCACTGTTATGTCTAACAATATGTCTCTGCAGCCACCCGACCTACGAACACAGATTTATGAGCTCCGCAAGGAGACTGCCCTGCTCAAGCAGGAAGTGGCAGACTTAGAGTTACAGATGCAGGTTTCTGATCTCACTCATGCCTCGGAGACCGATGCTCTACATCAGGCGATCGACGAGCTTCGGAGGGAGATAGCTGAGATTCGTGGATCAAGCCAGGATAAGAAACCTACCACATGACTCATTCCACCCTGACAGCACTACCCTAGTATTTAACTTACTTTTATTTATCGCATTTCCAGACATATTTTACTTTATTGCAGCTTTTACATTTTCATGCACTTTGAATTCCTTATATATATATACATATTATGCACTCTAATTTTTATTTTTATTTTTCTTTTTTGATTTTTAATCATTTTATTTTTATCGTGTAAAGAAAAAAAAATATATAAGACAAAAATATGCAAGCCAATGCCTTGAAAAGAAGAAGAAAATGCTATTCAGACCCCCTCGAAGACCAAGGTGCAAGGAAGGCCCAAAGGAGGATCCAAAACCACAAGGCCCAGGAATTGGCCTTGTGGCGGGCGCCATAGGCCCTGTGGCGGGCGCCACACCGTATCATCAAACAAATACGGGATTCAATCCCCATTTCCACCATTTTCATCCCTTTCTTCACCAAAAACCCATTTTTCCAACCTTCCAAATCCTCCTTGAACCCCATTAAAGCTCCCCCATTTCCAAAATACCCTCCATCCATAAAACATATCCAACATCCATTTCCATTTTCATCCATCAAAAACCAAAAAAATCAAAACTTTATCATTCCCCTCATAAACCACTTTTCTACTATTTTCTCTACCTAAGGAGCTTTTTAACAATGGAGTTCAACGGATTTATTCTTCGTGATGGAAGACCGGGCGAAAGGCAACGGAAAATTATTCAGAGGCTTCAAAGTCGAGAAATCCTCTCGACTAGGTACGTCGACGATAACTGTCTGTATGCTTTGGGTATTTATCATAGTGTTTTTAATTTATTAGAATTTCTAGGCTTGCATAATATTTTCATTAATCAGGAACCTACCTATGAGAGGCTGACAACTGAGTTTTTGAGTTCTTTGATATACACTGTCAGTCCTGACACTGCTAGCACTGTCGGTACTGCTATTTTTAGACTGTTTGGAATTGAATATGAATTCAGTACCAATGAGCTAGCAGATTTGTTAGGAATCCCTCATAGGGAAGGTTCGATCTGTGAGGCACCTTTGGATGCTGAATGGTCGGCCGAGGTATTTACCTTCTGGCTAAGGCTTTCAAGTACTTCAATTAATTCTTTTGAAGGGATACTTGCGTCGACCATTCACAACCCGGCCATAAGAGTTTTTAGACTTCTTTTGGCATGTACTATTTTTGGCCGGGAAAGTCCAAACAAGGTTAATGCTCGTGAACTCCTATTTTTGCAAGGATGCCTCACTAGAACCCACATCAATCCGGTCCCGTTTATGCTTGCCCACATGACTTTATTTACTAATAAAACAGGACCGATTGTTTTTGGAGGGCTTGTTACGTCTATTGCTCGGGCTTTTGGCCTGAATGATGAGATAGCTACACTTGAACCACTACCTCCTCGCACAATTAATTTAAAATTTCTGAAAGACATGAAATTGTGCCGAACAAGGAGAGAAGGTGGTTATGAGTTGATGATTCATGGGGTAGCTATCCCATCTGTTGCTTTACCATGCAGTAGACGTACTGATGTACGTGATGAAAGGAACTGGACCTATGATCTTAATGCTCCACGTGTTTTGGGTCCACTTCCTCCTAATATTCCCGATGGGGAGGCACATGACACTGATGATGAGTATGATCGGAGAGAGCAGTCTCCCATCCCTCACATGTCCCCCTATCGTCCTTCACAGTCACACACTGCACCATCTTCCTCTAACCCTGTTGCAGGTACTGCTCCTGGATTCTTTGTCACCGAGGAGATGTGGCGTGATATGACAGCTAGAGAGGAAAGGCGTGATGGCCTTCTCTCTACTATTTCACAACAGCTGACGGACAATATGAGCTTCATGCAACAATCGCGATTGGTTTCGGATCGTTCCTATAGCAACGTTTGCCGTACCTTGAACGCTATTTCATTAGAGCAGAACCGTCAGAGAGAGTTCAACAGCCGACACTACCAGCTTGTAGAGGCTACTCAGGGTTCCATCTTGGGTAACCTTCGAGAGGTCCGGAGCGCTCAGGCTGCTTTATCAGCACGACTCGACCGGAGGGACCAGCATCGTAGTAGATCCCGTCGTTCCAGACCATCACATCAGGACGGCGAAGGCACCAGTGCCCCTCCTCAGTAGTCTTTTCCAGGTTACCCCCCTTATCTTATTTCGAAACATTGGGGACAATGTTCGATTTAAGTGTGGGAGGGGATTTTATTGCTTTCCGTTATTTCCCTTTTTAGTTAATTTCCTTTCAGTTATTTCCCTTTTCAGTAATTTATATTTCTTAGATAATGCATGAGTCTGACGAGTCACCAGTATAGTGTCTTTTTAGTTCATCTTCATTTTTTCCCATTTCCTTAGCCTTACCAGAAAATTTTTAAAAAGAAAACAGTGTTGTTTCACATGTTTTTTGGGCTTTGAGACAGGTTTAGATTAGGATGTGGTGACTTAGGTCAACTTTTTGAAACATCAGAACCATTTTAGCACCATAGACCTCTTGAATATAGGAATCACTCCTAAACCCCACCACCATGGCCTTTACTATCATTCAAAAAATTGTCCTAATTAGTTTATTTTAGCAGTCAGCTCCGGCCTAAGCATACTCTACGTAGGGGGCCGATGAATATAAGTGAATGATCCAGTGCTAATAAAAAAGAGAAAAAAAGGCAAACTCTGGTATAGGTGACCCTCACAAAGTCATTTAAACCGAAAAAAGAGAAGAAAAAAATTTTTGCCACAAAAAGAAAAAAATTGCAAGTCACCTATTGTTAGTTGGTTCAGAGGTATCTGGCACTGAACTTGGTAGGGCGGATTACGATCCGATCCCCCGCAGCTACATTTAGGCGAAATAAAAACAGGTTTACACATGCTTATGTGCCAGAAACCTTATGTTATGGATCAGAATCACTAACCGGTCACTCTACTATGAAGCATGTACGGATAACGGGTTTAATGTGATTGCGCCTGAATGAAAAGGACACAAAAAGATGAGAAGATAGGCCTAGGTATCGTGGGATGACATGGAGTGGTTAATATAGGATTGAAGTTTGTGTTTGTGTTACTATGGTACCCTTGGTTCACTTAGTTAGTATCTGTCACTGCATCCTGACTTGAACTTAGAATCCCTTTAGCCCAAAGACAAGTGTTGACACCATATTTTCTTAAGCTTTAATGTTTGCTTGAGGACAAGCAAAGGTTTAAGTGTGGGAGAATTTGATCACACTAAAATTCACCGTATTTCTGACTCCGATTTCGCATGCATTCTTAGCTTTTATTGTTGTTTTGCTTTGTTATTGCTTTGTTTTCTTATGTTTTCAGGTTTTTATAATAATCGGAGCTGGAATCGGGAAAAGGAGCGAAAAAGGAGTGAAAACGGACGAAAACCTAGAAATTCAGCATTTTGCACTTACGGCACCCACTGTGGCGGGCGCCATGGGGTTAGCCATGACGTGGCCACGTCTCAAGACCACTCCTCAACCTCCAAGACCCATGATCCCCACTACATCATCCCCTGTAGGGACCGTGGCGGGCGCCATAGGCCTGTGGCGGGCGCCACAAGGCAAAAATCTATAACCTCCACTTTTTAGTGGAGGGGCGTCCCGGTCATTTCGCACTTCCAGTTTCTCCTATAAATAGGACCTTAGATTTTCGTTTTTCTTCATCCAGAATTAGAATTCTCTAGGCATATATCAGTTATAAAGCAGTTTCCATTCCACATCGGGGTGCCTCTGCAATCGAGTGATCGAGTCTGTAATCTGTCTGTGGTTCGAGTTTTGGAGCACTCTGGAGGAAGTTAATCCTGCCGCCATTTTAATTCCAGTTCGTATTTTATTTTTCCGCATTGCTTTACTTTTATTTATTTTCTCGCACTTTACTTTGTTTACTTCTCGCACTCGCACATTTACGTTGTTTATTTCCCGCACTCGCACCTTTACTTTGTTTATTTCCCGCACTCGCACATTTACGTTGTTTATTTCCCGCACTCGCACATTTACGTTGTTTACTTCCCGCACTCGCACATTTACTTTGTTTACTTCCCGCACTCGCTTTAAATTACTTATATGAAAAACTATAAAAAGAATATTTACTTTATCATGTCTAACTAATCCCATAAAGGTTAGAATGTAAGGATCGTAATTAAACCAGTAATCAGTATAATTGTTCGTGGAAACACCTAAGGGCTATTTTATCTTTCAATTCAAGTAATTGTTTTTAACTATTTCAAAAACAGCCAAAAGCGCTTTGTATAGTTCATTAGGAGTTTTTAGATTAAAAAGAAAAGAGATTTTAAAACGATTTTCGGACGCGTTATGAGATTTAGAGTCTGGTTCATAAGAACCTCTTTTTGCTAAGAAGTCCAGGTTAAAATACTTTTCAACTTTGTTAAGAAACTATATTTCTTAAAAATAGGTTTACTACTCTAACGCAGTACGCACCTTTTTATCCGTGACAATAGGAGGGGTTGATTAGAGAGTACAACTCGGTTCTGAATACGCGAAAGCGACAGTTCCTGTTAAATTAGTTCTTTTCAAAGGAGAAAACATTGCCCATAAGTAGTTCCATTAACAAGTACCGGATTATCATTGATTACGTGAATTACATTCGAGCCTGTCTTTTATTTATTATTTAAAATTATAATTTTATTTACCATTGCACCCTTACTAAAACCCTTAAAAGTAGTTGCCTTAGATAAACACCATAACAACAGGTACGATAGATTGACACTTGGTCTCTGTGGATTCGATAATCTTTTATATTACTTTGACGTGATTCGTACACTTGCGAAAAACACGCATCAAGTTTTTGGCGCCGTTGCCGGGGACCAATATCGTCAAATTTCATTACCCTGTAGTTATACCGTTTAGACTAAGGTTGTTA
>CAWUDS030002230.1:0-42486 GCA_963859935.3 Lathyrus sativus | reverse complement strand
CCTCATAAGGTGTATTTTTTTGAGGGCTCGATGTGACCTTTCTAAGACAAAGAAGGTGAATCTTGGGGAAGGTCATCTGGTGTTACAAGGCTGCGTTGAGCATCGGTCCTTGTTGTTTGAAGAAAGGTGCCTCTATGGATATTTTATAGAGTTACTCGAGCAGGTTGAAAGTTTTGAGGGTCAACTTAAGAAGATGGAATACGATGTTTTCCGAGGCAAAATTGAAGTGGAAATCGCGTCCTTCGTTATTAACAGTGTTGTGGAGGAGCTGGCAGGATCGGGGAAGGATATACTAACAAGAGAGAAAGCTCTTCGGGGTTAGTTGATTACACTTGAGGCTCAGTATCCTGATATTGATTCTTTGAAAAAACATGCTTGTCGGAGTGTTGTATCAGTTGGAATCTTTAACTCCGGATCTTCTTGCGTTATGTGCTTATTTTTGTCTTTTATAATTACTTTTTCGTATATTCCTACCCCAAATACATGTATGAATAACATCATATGTAGATGTTTTGTATTTATGAAAGTATCGTACTATAATTAGCATTTCTGGTTGTTCAATTTTTTTTCTGCCTTATGAGATTTAGTCATGCCTCTATATTTGTAGAACACTCAGGATAACAGAGGATCGTTCTCTACCATGGGAAGAGGATACTCGTACCTTCTGTAACACCTGAGGCAGACGAGGGAGGGGATTAGTTGTAACACCTGAGGCCAAAGAGGGCAGGAAATGGTCGTCCAAATTCACATCCGAATGAGAGGATCCTGAGGCAGTGCAGGTATGACTGCATGGTTGAAGAAAAACTTATAAGGATTGATTGGTACTACCTATACCAACAAGATGCATCTTCGTTTCAGTAGCCTAATAAATAAAAACTCCATAGTTAAGCATGTTTGACTTGAAGTTGTATTTGGATGGGCGACCTTCTAGGAAGTTTCCCGAAAAGCATGTGAGTGAAGATAAAGCATGCTGAAAAGACTCGTGTTTATTTGTGGAGTCAGCCAATAATCCTGAAAGTAGTCTATGGCATCATATAATGGGAGAGCATACCTATCCCAAAATAATGTAGTTCAGGGAAGAACCAAGCGGAAGCTGGTGGAGATGTAACACTCGAGGCCGAAGAGGGCGGGGGTTGGTTGTAACACCTGAGGCCAAAAAGGGTAAGGAGTGGTCACTCGAACTCACATTGTAATGAGAGGATCCTGAGGCTATGCAAGTATGGGAATGCATGGTCTAAGGAAATCTTATAAGGATTGATTGATACTACCTATCAAATCAAAATTTCATAGTTAAGCGTGCTTGACTTGGAGTAGTATTTGGATGGGTAACCTTCTGGAAAGTTTCTCAGAAAGTGTGCGAGTGAGGATAAATCATGCTAAAGACCCGTGTTGGTTTGTGGGGTTAGTCGGTAATCCTGAAAGCAGTCTAGGGCGTTACACCTTCTCCCGAGGTATGACTCGGATCGAGGTGGACATCTCCAGGCTTCACCACTTTCTCTCTCGAATTGGCTAGATCTTGAGGGGTGGTGCGCCAGCTACTCGTAAAAATGTATTTCTTGACAAAGGGGATATTTGAATGTTGTATTCAGATATGCAAAACGTATCTGATAACACCCCTAGGGGAAATGGTTGTTGTAGTCAAACGTGCAAAGCGTCTCCAAAAACTCTCTTGGATCTTGAAGGCACACGAGGCATTGTAGGGAGTTAATTTCTTTAGCTGGGTGCTCGAGACGTGTCCAATAACACCCCTGAATGTTGGAGTCGTACTACCCTAAAAGGGAAAATAAACAAACAGATAAGTAAGTAAAGTATAGTAGAGAATGATTCTTATTAAAAATATTGGTTAGTTCCATTTAGATGAGGTTTATATAATCAAAGTTTTCAAACTCATTATTTAACTATAATACCATTTAAGTTTGGCAATGTTCCACATTCTCGGTATCTGCTCTCCTTCTAGAGATTCCAAGCGATAAACTCTTCGTTCGGTGATCAGTGTATTTTAATGCACATTATCTTATGTTTGTGCTTAGGTATTCCCTTAGTTTGTTTTGTTTATTTTACTATTTTATTATATTTTTATAATTAAGTCTTTTTTTTCCGTTAATCTATTTTCGCAGTTTATTTTCAACTTTAGTGATTATTTGATATATGTCCACTGTTTGGATCATAACTGGAGCTACGAGAATCGTATTTGTACGTTCTAATAGGCGTTGGAAAGCTTAGACAGAGAGTTAAAATATTTATGTTTGAGGAAGAAGCTGATTAGGAGTGTAGTAGACTCAAATAATTCGTTGAAGTCAGGACCTGAAATCTGTCGTTAGAAATATTTAGTTTTGGGCCGGATTTTTTTAATGTTTTTTGACCCAGTTTGGTTATGTACTGAAAGTGTTGTTCCCCAATACCTAGTAGCAGCTTCACTATTGTTCATTACAAGATTTTTCATTATTCACAATTTGAGTTTTTGCTTTTGTACAACTGAATGGAGAACTAATTCCAAGGACTAATCTGCTATAATCGGTTTCTGCTGACACTTTAAGCTCTTTAATTTCCAATAAAACCTTTTTCTTTTCAATCCTTCTCCATGATATCTTGTTTGCTTAATTCGATTTATCTTAGAGTTGATTGATTTATTTTGATGATTGCATGTTCTTATAATTTAATCGTGTTTGCTTAATTCACGTATGTTTCTTGTGTTTGCTTAATTCACAGTTGCTATATCTCATCCATTTGCTTAATTCGAAAATTAGGAACATGTATCATATAATATCAATTGCGCTTGTTTGGTTTTTATTATAATCGAAAAGGGTATAGAATCTGCTTAGGAATTGGAAATTATTTGGATCGATGATAAGTTGGGAACCAAAACAGCAGATTAACCGTTTCAGCTTATTTTGATAATCAGTTATTTGCACTATTTTTCTTTTAATCGAAATTTAAACACCCCCTCCCGTAAACTGTTACTGTGTTGGTTAATAACTTTACAAGAATCTTTGTGAGAACGATACTCGAGTTGTCGTTATTGTTACTACTATTTTAAAAAGTACTCGTTTTTTATCCGTGTGCGACAGCGGATATCTGATCCCTTCTTTTACTCTATAAAGCCCTTCATAAATAGCTACTAATTTTCCATCTCAGGAATTCTTGCCTACAATGTCGGATTTCCTTAATACTAGATTTGTCGGCTAAAATTCCACGTGTCTCACATGGCAGTTGTATATGGATGCAATGGTTTGTTGGATGGTCGCGCTAGTAAGAGCAACCTTTAGTGGACGAGCTACAACGGTTGTATATGAAGAATTTTCCTTATGCATTTGCAGTTGGTACTTTGATGTATGTTATGGTATACATAAGACCATATATTACTCATGATGTTGGTGTTGTTAGTCAGTTTCTCTCTAATCCTGATAAAGATCATTGACAAGTAGTGAAATGGATTCTCATATATCTTAGTGGTACTTCTAGAGTGTGCTTATGCTTTAGTACGGTGATCCTATGTTAGATGGCTACACATATGCAGATATGACTGGTGATATTGATTCCAAAAAGTCTACTTTTGGATACATTATGACTTTTGCATGGGGGCAGTGTCTTGGCAATCAAGGTAACAAAAGTTTGTTACTTTATCTACTTCCGAGGCTGAGTATATTGCAGCAAGTGAACTGTCTAAAGAGCTCTTTTGGATGAAGAAATTCCTACAAAAATTAGGTGTTGAGTAAGAGAAGTTCATGTTGTTCTGTGATAATCAGAGTGCAATTCATCTTGGGAAGAACCTGATATTTCTTTCCAAATCAAAGCACATTGAGATGTGGTATCATTGGATACAATATGCATTAGAGAGAAGTTGTTTTCACTTGAGAAGATCCATACTGACGTAAATGATTCAGATATGATGACAAAAATTTACCTGTGACAAAGATGATTAATTGGAGAAAAAAGACGAGTGCGATGGAGCAGTTCCTTCCCACTTAAGTCGCAATGGGGAGATTTGTAAGGTGGATTCTCTTTTAAAGTAAGCCCCACCATTTATTTAGAGAAAAAAAAGAAAGAAAAAAAAAAGAGAAAAAGAATAAAAGAAAAAATGAGTTTTATGTGAATTGTTTTATTTGGGCTAAGTCCAAATTGGAATATATTTAAAAGAAATTCTTTAATCCTAAAGCAATACAATCATTAAACAACATAACAAAGGTTTCAGAGAAATGAAATAAAGAAGAGGAAAAGGCAGAAAAAGGCACAAGTGATAGATAAGTGTAGCAAACCTTATCGGTTAGAGCTACAAATTCAATAAGTTGTTTTTATCACATAGTTAATTTTTTTAATATTTTTGTTGAATAGTTTTAGCTTTACTTAGAGTTGTTTTGGTATACCCACATTTTGTGAAGGAGTTGTTTGGAGTGTATTTTCTACCTTTATCATTTTTCGGCGAAGATTGTTATTTCCTAATGTTACTAGGAAAACTTTTGTATACCCATTATTAATATAGTAGAAGGTTTTTCTAGACTATGTCCTATGATTTTTATTCTCTTGGAGGGAAATTTTGCACGTTAAAAAATTGGTGGTCTTGCTATTTTATTTTTCAGTTATTATTATTTTACTCTGTAGTTGATTTTATTGGTTGTCTTTTAAATTGCACAGGTTTGAAAAAAGTGTTCAACGAGAAAAATATTTTGATTTTTTGATTTTTTTTTCTTCTTAATAGTAGAATCAAAGTCTAGTTCAACTAGGGCTCCTTGTATCGAAAGTCTTTCTAATAAGAGTGTTCATGAGGCGTGTTTCGTTGAGGTCGTTCAACGAAAATGCAAGTAGTTATAGATGAAAAAAGCTTCCATATGAAAGAGAGTATATCCATAAGAATGGGATTGGCTCGCACTTGAAGGAGAGATTATAAGTATATCAAGTGTGAGTATGAATCTCACATCGGATGAACAATTAAATATTGAATACTTTATAAGCAGGAAGACGCACAAACTCAATACCTTAAAATTTTAGGTTAATATAAGGTATCTTTCTCAATTTAACGATCTCTGAATCCCCTCATAATCCAACATTTCATTAGAATCTCATATCACGGATCACTTGTATGATTGTCTTTTTGAGATCACCGATCTCTTTTCCAATATTCCTTGTATCATGAGACACAGAGGTCATGGCCTATTGGCAAGCTTCATACTGTTTGAAGTTATTGTCCTCAACAAATAATTAGACCTGATGTGGTTATCTTGTGATCAACAATGGTCAAAATCTTTAATTTAATTAGGTAACTTTATCAATGTTTTATATCATCACACAGAGAATTTGTGTAGGTTGCAAATGATTGGGATTGCAATGGCTTAACTTTCAAACATCGTGATCCTGAATCTCAGTATGGGTAATTAAATTATTCAACCAGCCAGCTTTGTAAATATATAGCTTCAATTGTGCAGGCATAACATTCATTCTAAAGTAACACAATTTGCACTAAATAGAAGGTAAATAAGAACCAAAAGGATTCATTAGTGATTACCAACAAAACAAAACAAGAGATTTATACATATAGGAAGAGAACATAAGGGAATTACAAAAACATTCCCAATTTGTACAAAATCCAAAATGATGATCAAAACTTTGTTGTGGCCAAGTTACTGAGAAGAACAGCTCCTAGGTGCAATCCTACCTCGAGAAAAAATGGAAGCAACAGAGATGGCGAGACCAACTACTATTCCAACTTTCACTTGTCCCCTTTTAGGAATTGGACCCCTCTGAGACATGCTTCTTCTTCCACCACCATTCATCATGCCATTATTACTCCTTGCACCTCCCATTTTTTTCTTTGTGATTTTCTGTACTTAATGAAGAAGAAAAGAAGATGCTAGTTTGAACTGCAGTTGTGCTGTGGTTTGAAGGTTGATGATGATTGGTTATATATAGAATGAGGTTGTCAAAACTACCCTCGTTATGCCACAAAATTACAAATGTTGTCACTAATTTGTTGGTTGGTTTTTGACTTCTTTGACAGTCTTGATCTTGTCTTAGTGGGTCAAATTTTTACTACTAGTATTAAATATTTTGTTTGTGGTTAGTGAAGCTCATAAAGTACAAAATATACTTTATTAAAAACTATTATAATTAGAACCTTACCTTTATTTTATATGAGATGTGAAATTTTACTTAGATTTTTAGAGGAATTTATTTGAAAAATTAATTTACTTTTTTATTTTATTTTTTAATTTTTAATATAATCTTAGTTTTTTAATCGTGTCATTTAATTAACATCGTAAATTTAATATTTTTCATTTGTATTATGATAAAACTAAATACATTAGTATATGATGTTGTGAAATTGTAAGAGTCATTACACGGAAATATTTTATACGAAAAATTTGATAAGTAAAAATAAAGAACAATGACAATTCTTGACAACAAAACAATAATAATTAAAATAAATGTAAATTCAACATAAATATTTTGATGTAATAAGATAGTAATATATAAATTATATAAAGGCTAATTAAGTCTAGAATAATTATAATATAAATTATAATAGAGTTATAAATAAATTGAGTTTACAAACTAAAGTACAACAGCGGTCAGGAGAATGAGATTTTGTGAACATATCAGCAGATTGTCAAGAGTGCCAAAAGATATAAGATGAAGTTTATCATAGAGAAGATGCTGACGAATGAAGTGACAATCAATTTTAATATATTTTGTTGCTCAAGAAAAACATCATTGTGGAAAATTTCAATGATTATGCTCTTTTTACTTGAAAAATAAACATTGATACCATTGTATTGTTTCTTTATTTTGATGATAGAATTATCATTTGCATGACTTTGTTAGAATTGAAGATTTCAAAAAAGTTTTGTGGAAGCACCTTAAGATAAGGATCTTGGACTATTAAATAATTTCTTGGGACTTCAAGTCTTATTTTTCTAATGATGCCTTATTTATCTCACAAGTTAAGTATGCTTCTGATCTTGTTTCTCAAGTATGCCTCATTGATTGTAAAACTAAAAATACTCTTATAAAATCCAATGTTCGATTTACTTCTCTTGGTACTTTGCTCGAGATGCCACTCTTTATCAGCAACTCGTAGATGATTTAATTTATTTCACAGTTACTAGACTAAATATATCATATTTGTTCATTTGTTTGGTCAATTCATGGTCTCTCCATGTACCGCTCATTATGTTGTTGTCTTTCGAATTATTCAATATATTAAGGGTGTTGTGTTTTATGATCTACACTACTTAGTTACATCTTCAATGATTCTTAAAGCCTACTTTGATGTCAATTGGGTTAGTGATCCTAGTGATCGTCGAACCACCACAAGTTTTTGTGTTTTCCATGAAGATTATCTTATTTATTGTCGTGAAACAAACTTTCACAGTCCGTTCTAGCATTGAAGTTGAATATTGTGCTCTTACTAATATGACTTCTGAAATGTTATGACTTCGTTGACTTTTTGCTGATTTAGAGGCATCTCATTCTTCATCGACAAATCTTTATTGTGACAATCGTAATGCCATTTAAATTGTCCACAATGATATTTTTCATAAGCGAACAAAACATATTAAAATTGATTATCACATTATTCGTCACATTTTCTTCGTTGTAAACCTCATCTTATCTCTATTAGCACTCGTGACTAATTTGCTGTT
This sequence comes from Lathyrus sativus, assembly GCA_963859935.3. Taxonomy (NCBI): domain Eukaryota; kingdom Viridiplantae; phylum Streptophyta; class Magnoliopsida; order Fabales; family Fabaceae; genus Lathyrus; species Lathyrus sativus. Next base: position 34,849 of record CAWUDS030002230.1, on the reverse strand, counting down.
TTGTCGTAAAATCTCATTCTCATGATCACTTTTGCCCTTTAGTTTCCAAATTAGTTTACAACTCAACATACTTGAGTTTCAAAGTATTTATAATATATTATGATTCTCTTTTATACTATAAATATGTTAGATTTAATTAGTATTTATGAGTAACTATTTTTTTTATCCTATATTATATATAGGAGTTTTTGCTCGTACTTGATACACATAATGTTGCAAATATCATTTATATCTTTTGAGTTTCTACATATTAAATATTAATTTAAGAATAAAATTTTAATATTTTAATTAATATTATCATGAAAAATAAAATGATTTTTATTTATCTATCAATATTTAGAAGGGGTAGAGTAATTTTGTTGAGATGTTCGATTAAAGCAATTTTTTTTGTTTAACTTTATCATGTCATAAAGTTCTACTACAGTCTACACATGATAATCATTCAATGTGAACACATGATAATCATTCAATGTGAACACATGAAAAAGATGGCATGACCTTCTTTCTTATTCACCTTTTTTTTTCACATGTTCATTTGTTGTTTTCGGATTTGAAAAAATAGCGTTTGGCACAAGGAAATTATCGGGACGAGTCGCGTACTAGGTCGCTTTCTTTAAGACGTTTCGTCGTACTGCCAAATTATGCAAAGCAGTCGAATTTACGACGACGTCTCCAGGATAAAACAGCCCGTTCTTAAAACTTACGATTATCAGTTGCACACTGATAAATCGCTCTAGAAATACACCTTTCAAAGTATCTGGTTAAAGTAACCAGTCAAGAAAAGAGAGTTTTTGAGATGAAGAGAAATGAGAAAGAGAGGAGGGAAATCAAAATTCGTGTGAATTTGTGAAATCCGATGTACCCACTTCTGAATTTCTACCCTGTATTTATAGGCAGCAAACTGCACCTGAGTGGGGAGAAATTCGTGGGGAGTGGAGAAAATGGTGGGAGACTGAGAAATTCGTGGGGAGTGGAGAAAATGGTGGGAGACTGAGAAATTCGTGGAGGACTGACTGACCAATTATTTTCTTAATTAATTAATATTTATTATTAATTAATTTTCCACCGAATTATATTAATTAATTAATGATAATTAAATTATATAAATTCGGGTCCAAAAAATAATTCATCTAAACACGACTAATATTTCCATTCCCTTCAATGTGGGACTAAAATGAATCTTTTCAAATTCACTTCTATATTAGTTCTCACTTGTGTTCATTTATTGCTCATTAATTGTCAACAAATGTTTCCAATTCCCACTATAATTAATTAAAGTTCCACCATTAATTAATTAAAGTTCCAACATTCCCCCACTTGAATTTAAAAGAGATTTTAGAAGTACGTCAGACGTTTCTCAGGTTGAGCATAAGCAAAGGTGTCTACGACTTGAACCTTAGCGTAGCGAGTAGGATTCTGATTCAACAAGAGTGACACCATTGTCTTGAGCTCTATCTCGGACATCAGACCCGCACACAACCTTTCCGTAAGGTGTATTCTTGTAGCCCGTGCTTTAGTGGCCCTGCACGTGTATCCCGGTTTAGTGAATGCTCTAGGAATTCTGCCTCGAAATTCCATAGGAACCGGCCTAGTTCCACAGTCACATAGGTGAATCTATCAAGAGTACTCCTGTAGCCTAGGTACTCCCTCATACAGAGTATAGATCTCATTAAGAGTTTCTATTATCTCATCCTCTCATTACTTCAGGATTCATGCTTTACTTGCATGATCATTTTCATATTACTCATAACTTGTTATTACCCATTGAACCTAAGTCTTGGGATCTCCAGTCATTTAGGTCGGGTTACCATCATGAGTAACTAATTGCTTCATAGGCATTAGTCCCATCTTTTTGGATGTATTATGGACTTTCTCTCTAGCTAATCCTTTCGTCAAAGGATCTGCTAAGTTCTCATCAGTGCGTACATGATCCACTCTCACAGCTCCTTTAGAGATACAATCTCTAACAGTGCTATGTTTTCTTCTAATTTGACGTCTTTTACCATTATAATAACGGTTCTCAACTTTTGCAATAGCCGCGGTACTATCGCAGTGGATCAACACAGCTGGTATAGGTTTTTCCCATAAAGGAATCTCAGCTAGCAAGCATCTTAACCAACTTGCTTCTTCACTAGCTGTAGCTAATGCTATCATCTCAGACTCCATTGTGGACTGTGCCAGAATGGTCTGTTTCTTTGATTTCCAAGATACAGCTCCTCCGGCTATACTAAATATATAACCACTAGTAGCTTTGGAATCATCCGATAAGGTGTTCCAATCTGCATCACTATACCCTTCTAGTACAGCAGGAAATTTCTGATAGTGTAGGCCGAGGTCCATAGTCCTTTTCAGGTACCTCATTACTCGCTCAATAGCTTGCCAATGTTCATTACTCGGCCTACTTGTAAATCTGCACAACAGTCCTACGACATATGCAATGTCGGGTCTAGTACAATCAGTGGCATACCTAAGACTGCCAATGATGCTCGCATATTCTGCTTGTTTGACACTCTCTCCAGTGTTCTTAAATAGTTTCACACTTGGATCATACGGAGTGCATGCAGGTTTACAATCAAAGTATTTATATTTCTTTAAGATCTTCTCCACATAGTGAGATTGATCCAAAGAAATTCCTTGTTCGGATCTCGTGATCTTGATACCCAGGATCACGCTTGCTTCTCCGAGGTCTTTCATATCAAAGTTATTGCATAACAATGATTTCATATCATTAATGGCCTGAATGTTTGATCCAAATATAAGTAGATCGTCTACATATAGACATATGATAGTACAAATGCGATTCTCAGATTTGTAATAGACGCACTTGTCACTTTCATTCACTTTGTACCCATTAATTATCATTAAGTTATCAAACTTTTCATGCCATTGTTTAGGGGCTTGTTTTAGTCCATACAGAGACTTATCTAACTTACAGACCTTGCTTTCTTGTCCTTGAATTACAAATCCTTCTGGTTGTTCCATATAGATTTCTTCTTCTAAGTCACCGTTTAAAAAAGCTGTTTTAACATCCATTTGGTGTACTATTAAGTTATAAATGGCTGCTATTGAAATGAGTACCCTAATGGATGTAATTCTAGTGACTGGAGAAAAGGTGTCGAAGAAATCTATATTTTCTCTTTGTCTAAAACCCTTGGCTACAAGGCGTGCCTTGTATTTCTCAATCGTTCCATCAGGTTTTAGTTTCTTTTTCAAAACCCATTTACAACCAATTGGTTTGCAACCCGGAGGTAAGTTTACTAAGCGCCAGGTCTTGTTAGATTCTAGAGAATCTATCTCATCATTAATGGCTTCTTGCCATAAGTCTGCATCCATAGATGACAGTGCTTCTTGAAGATTTATTGGATCTTCTTCTACATTATAGGCCGCATAATCGGGCCCATAGTCTTTAGCAACTCTTGCTCTTTTACTTCTTCGAAGCTCTGTTTCTACATTGTCGCTGCTTTCAGTGCTTTTTATCACAGGAATGTGACTCGATTGTGTGCCCCCACTATTTCTCGATTTGAAGGGAAATTTGTCTTCAAAGAATTCAACATCGTTTGATTCTATGATTACTCTGGCATTTAGGTCATAAAACCTGTATGCCTTACTGTTTGCTGCATACCCAATGAATACGCATTCATAGGCTCTACTAGCGAGTTTAACTCGTTTCGGATCCGGAATTCTGACATAAGCCAGGCAGCCCCAAGTTCTCAAATAAGACAAATTTGGTTGTCTTTTCTTTAATATCTCATAAGGTGAGATCTTACTTTTCGACTTGGGAACTTTATTCAGGACATAGCAAACAGTCAATAAAATTTCCCCCCACCAGTGAGGTGCAGCACCAGAATTTAACATGATTGCAACTACAAGTTCAGTAAGAGTCCTATTCTTTCTTTCTGCTTTACCATTCATTTCAGGAGAGTATGGAGCAGTCGTTTCATGTATAATACCATGTTCAGCATAAAAATCATTAAACAAGCTAGAGTCATATTCGGTTCCCCTATCACTGCGAAGTCTCTTAATCTTCTTGTTAAATTGATTCTCAATTTCAGTTACATACACCTTAAACATGTCAAGCGCTTCACTTTTATTCTTCATTAGATATACATAAGTATAATCAGAGCAATCGTCAATAAAAGTGATAAAGTAACGTTTATTATTTCTAGTTAAACTTCCATCTAATTCACATATATCAGAGTGTATAAGATCTAGGGGGTCAGATTCTTTTATAATTGACTTATGTGAAGTTTTTGTTATTTTAGCTTGACTGCAAAATTCACATTTATTGGAATCATTAACATTTAGTTTAGGGATTAGGCCTATGTTGCTTGCATTAGAAAGGATTCGTTTATTAACGTGACAAAGTCTACCATGCCAAATATTGAAGTCACACACAGAGTAAACAGAAGGAGAAATTTTATTCAAATCAACATTCAACTTAAACATGCCATCAGTGGCGTACCCTTTTCCAACAAAAATACCATTCTTAGTGATGGTGTACAAATCTGCCCCTAAAGTTTGACTAAACCCAGCCTTATTCAAAAGAAAACCAGAAACAAGATTCTTCCTAATTTCAGGAACATGCATGACGTCCTTCAAGATCAAAGTCTTTCCTGAAGTGAACTTCAGCTCAACATCTCCAATTCCAGCAACATTAGTGGTGTGAGCATCTCCCAACAACACTTTCTTATCTTCAGCATTCATGTATGTCTTGAACATAGCACGATCATAGCAGACATGACGAGTGGCGCCAGTGTCTATCCACCAACCATCACTTCCACCAACCATGTTGATTTCAGTGATCATGGCAATGAGTTGCTCATCAGTCAGGTTGACCTGAGCATTTGAGCCAGCTGCAGGTTTAGGCCTGCTCCTACATTTCTTTGCCATATGGCCCGGTTTCCCACAATTATAGCAAGTGAAAACCGGAGCATCATTTCTTTGAGGTGGTGGCTGTTGCTTAGCAAATGGAGCCGATGGGGCCCTAGAGGGATTCCCATTCTTAATTCGGTTCATAGCATTGCGGTTCTGATTCTTTAAAGGTTTGCCCGTAGGCTTCAGAACCGCACCGAATTTCTTTTTGTTGTTAGACACAACTAAGACTTCTTCTTTCTGATCTTGTTTCCGAGCCTCCTCTTCAATTCGGAGGCGAGTTATCAGACTCTCGATTGAAAATTCTTTTGTTTTGTGACGAAGCACATTTTTGAAATCTTTCCAACCAGGGGGCAGTTTGTCAATAATTACAGCAATTTGAAATTGTTCATTGAGGGGCATACCTTCTGTAATGATCTCATGAGCAATCTTTTGTATTTCGTGGCTTTGAGCTTCCACCGACTTCTCATCCACCATCTTGTAGTTCAAGTAGCGGCTGACAGCAAATTTCTTCGCACCTGCTTCTTCAGTATCATATTTTCTTTGCAGAGCCTCCCAAACCTGTTTAGCAGTCCTGTAGCTACTGTAGTAGTCGTACAGATCATCAGCAAGGCTGTTCAGAATGTGATTTTTGCACATATAATCATTCTCGTGCCATAAGGCGATTTCTTTTCGGAGCTGTAGATCATCTGCTGCAGCCTTAGCTTTTGCAGCATCTGAGTCAGATATTTTGGAAGTCCCGTCTGAATCTGCAAGTGAGTTACCGTTAGGTAGTTCAGTTGATGCAGAAGGGACAACCGGGATATCCTCAGTCAGAACGTGGGCAACCTTTTTCAGAGTTAAGAAAAATTTCATCTTAGCTTGCCAACGTTTGAAATTGGAACCCTCAAACCTGAAAGGTTTGTCAGAGACCGAAGCGGCCGCAGTAGTACCGATAATTTCCTCAGTTGCCATGGCAGTTATGAAATCGTCTTAAAATTGTTGTTTTCGGATTTGAAAAAATAGCGTTTGGCACAAGGAAATTATCGGGACGAGTCGCGTACTAGGTCGCTTTCTTTAAGACGTTTCGTCGTACTGCCAAATTATGCAAAGCAGTCGAATTTACGACGACGTCTCCAGGATAAAACAGCCCGTTCTTAAAACTTACGATTATCAGTTGCACACTGATAAATCGCTCTAGAAATACACCTTTCAAAGTATCTGGTTAAAGTAACCAGTCAAGAAAAGAGAGTTTTTGAGATGAAGAGAAATGAGAAAGAGAGGAGGGAAATCAAAATTCGTGTGAATTTGTGAAATCCGATGTACCCACTTCTGAATTTCTACCCTGTATTTATAGGCAGCAAACTGCACCTGAGTGGGGAGAAATTCGTGGGGAGTGGAGAAAATGGTGGGAGACTGAGAAATTCGTGGGGAGTGGAGAAAATGGTGGGAGACTGAGAAATTCGTGGAGGACTGACTGACCAATTATTTTCTTAATTAATTAATATTTATTATTAATTAATTTTCCACCGAATTATATTAATTAATTAATGATAATTAAATTATATAAATTCGGGTCCAAAAAATAATTCATCTAAACACGACTAATATTTCCATTCCCTTCAATGTGGGACTAAAATGAATCTTTTCAAATTCACTTCTATATTAGTTCTCACTTGTGTTCATTTATTGCTCATTAATTGTCAACAAATGTTTCCAATTCCCACTATAATTAATTAAAGTTCCACCATTAATTAATTAAAGTTCCAACATCATTACATTCTAATGTGAATCTTGACAAAGAGACTTCATAAAGAAAGTGACAAAACAAGGGTTAAAAAAACAGAGAGAGAAGCTTTTATGTTACGTAGATTTGTAATAAAAGAGGGATTGCAGTGCACTGAATCTTGTAAGGGAAGTTATTATTGATACAAATACAATGTAATGTACTACTATCGTACTTTACAAATTTTCAAATACTATATTGGTTTAATCATGTCGGATTCTGTTGAGAGAATATTAGATTTGAAGACAACAAAAATAGCAATATTATTTATAAAAACATATGTGACAGCTGTTAAATCAATTGTTTATGCCAACTATTGGTATTGTCGTTTTGCATATCCTAGTCATCCACCTAAATTTGAAGATCACAACTTGACATTACTTATCCCACTTTTAAAAAAGGAAGAAATCTACTAAAATAAAATTGATTATCAATTAAAACTTACATAATTTCATAATTCATATATGTGTATGTGCATATGAAATAGTTATTGTTTCGTTCAAGAATTAAAGTTGAATAGTAAAATGGTGGAATAAGATTTTGGAATTGTGGAACAATTTTTTGATATGATGAAGAATGTGTAGAGTTGTAAGGTTAGTACTCTAACATTCAAAATTAGTTATTAAATGAAAAATAGTATGAGAATTAGAAGAAATTGAATATTTGAAATGATGTGAACTGATCTATATATAGTATGAGCGTTAAAACCACATGTGTGTGATCTAGCGCCTTATGCAGATGGTCGTTTGATTAGATGTCAACAGTGGGAGATATGATGGAGGGCATGATCATGTGTACATGGCGGAGATGACAATTTCCTTGAGGATTGGGCTTGCACCAGGGCACGCTCCCTTGGTCGAGCGATCTCTCTTTGATGTGAGATGAAGTTGTCGACAGTTACTCCTAATCGACTATTAATACTAATTGTAATATTGTTTGAGCTTTTCAGCATTCCATGGTCGAGAAAATGGTTCTCTGTTTAGATGTTCGAGGTAGTAGGCTCCAATGCTTGTTTTTTATCTTACCCTATAAGGGTCTTCCCAATTTGCAGCAAGCTTGCCCTCGCGCAATGCTTTTCTATTTCTGTGTAGGACCAAGTTGCCCACTTGGAAATCGCGCTTTATGACCCTGGCGTTGTGGCACAACATTATTTTTTGTTTTATTGAAGCTTCGCGAAGGGCTGCTCCTGATCGGATTTCTTCGACTAGATCGAGTTCCTCCCTTAATACTTCGTCATTCAGCTCCTCGTCGAGAGGAGCCTGTGTTCGTTTAGAGGGTTCTCTGATTTCCACCAGGATTACTGCTTTGGTTCTGTATACTAGTCAGAAGGGAGTTTCTCCGGTGGTTGAGTATGGAGTTGTTCTATACGCCCAGAGCACGCTATGTAGCTCTTCGACCCATCTCTTTTTGGCTTCGCCTAACCTTCGTTTTAGAACTCGGAGGATCACCCTGTTTGCGGCCTCTGCATGCCCATTGGTTTAAGGATGTTCGAAAGATGTGAAGTGTTGCTTGGTACCTAGTTTGGCGACGAAGTCTTGAAACTTCCCGTGCATGAATTAGGTCTCGTTACGGTCACAAGGGAATGAGGTACACTAATTGTGCGAGGATGTTTCTTTTGTAGAAACGAAGTATGTTGAATGTCGTGATTTTGGCGAGGGCTTCGACCTAAATCCATTTTGTGAAGTAATTGACGACCACGATCAGAAATTTTTCTGATAGGACCCTACTGTGAAGGGCCCGAGGATGTCCACCCCCACCAAGCAAAGGGCCATGGGGAGGACAAAGTCTTCAGTTCGTTGGGGGTGATAAGTGGATGTCCTCGTGGTTTTGGCATCTGTTGCATTTTTGACATGTTCCTTTGTGTCATGCTGCATAGTTGGCCAGTAATATCCTGCTCGCAGGGCTTTTCGCGTCAAGGATCTTCCTCTTAAGTGTTGCGCGTTGATCCCGTCGTAAATTTGTTGGAGAATGTCGAGGACCTTATTTTCCTCAACACGTTTTAGGTGGGGGACGGAATATCCTCGTCGGTAGAGCTTGTCTTCGACTAGGACGTATGAGCATGCCCTTCACTTAGTTATGATATCCTCTTTGCTATCTTCAAGCAGTTTCCCTGTGGTGAGATAGTCGTACATCGGAGTCATCCAGAAGTTATTGTCGCTAATTGCGTTGACGTAGAGTAGTCCCGTTGGTTTTTTGATATTTGGACGAGGGAACATCTCTTGTATAACAGACTTGTTGCCACCTTTTCTCCTAGTACTGGTCAATTTTGACGGGATGTTTTCCCGACTGTTTCGTTCGTGGGGGATGTGTTGGACTTCTCATACATCGAACTTAGTTATTTTCTCTTGTACCAGTTTCAGGTATTCGACGAGAAGATCGTTTTTGGCCTGGTATTCTCCCTGTACCTGGGAGGCTACGAGCTGGGAGTTCTTGAAGATTTTTATTTCCTTAGCGCCCAGGTCCTCAGCCAATCATAAGCCTGCGAGGAATGCCTCATATTTGGCTTGATTTTTCTAGGTTGGTAAGGACAAGACCAACGATACTTTGATTAGGATCCCTTCTTTGTTTTCGAGGATGATGCCCACTTTGTGCCCTTGGAGCTGGAAGCTCCGTCAGCGAAAATGGTCCACTTTTACGCTCAACTAGATGGGGATGTTGGGTGCGTCATTTCCGCCACGAAGTCGGTTAGGACTTGTGCCTTAAGGGCTTTCTTACTTTCATAGTGGATGTCAAACTATGACAACTCTAGAGACCATTTGAGCATCCTATCAGCCATATCTGGTCGATCAAGAAGTTTTTTTATGGGTTGGTCTGTCCGTACCACTATCGTGCGGGCCAGGAAGTAATGCCTTAATCTTCTTGCAGCCTTGATGAGGGTCAGGGAAACTTTTTCGTTCCGTTGGTATCTAAGTTCTAGCCCTTATAAGGCCTTGCTTTTGAAATATATTGGCTTCTGCCCGTCGAGGGTTTCTCGAATGAGGGAAGCACTAATGGCTTCGTTAGTGACAGAGAGATAAAGGTAAAGTGTTTCCCCGTTGTTTGGTCGTGACAGAACTGGTGGTTTAGACAGGGTTTGCTTAAGATGGCGCAGAGCCTGCGTACATTCCTCTCTCCATTCAAATGTTGCCTCTTTTCTTAGAAGCTTGAAGAAGGGAAGAGCGTGTTAGGCAAACTTGGCCACGAAGCGAGATAACGAGGTAAGCATCCCGTTGAGGGATTGTATGGATTTCTTCGACTTTGGGGTGGGGAACTCAGAAAATGCTCAACATTTTTTAGGGTTGGCCTCGATCCCCCTCTCAGTGAGGTAGAAGCCGAGGAACTTCCCTGCTTGCACACCGAGGGTGCATTTTTCCGGGTTAAATAGCATTTTGCACTTCCTTGCTTGGTCGAATACTTTTTGCAAGTGGAGCGTATGATCGGATTCCTTCTGGGATTTCACGATCATGTCGTAAATATATACTTCGAGCATAACCATGATTTGTGATCGGAAGACTTTGTTCATCACTCGCTGGTACGCGGCCCTAGTGTTTTTCAAACTGAAGGGCATTATGTTGTAGTAATAGTTTCCCGACGAGATTATGAAAGCTGTTTATCTCTTGTCCTTTTCTGCCATGGGAATTTGGTTATATCCCGAGTATGCATCCATGAAAGACAAGAGTTTGAAACCGGCAGAATTATTTACTAACTTATTAATTCTAGGAAAAGGATAAGCGTATTTCGGGCAAGCCCGATTGAGATCGGTGTAGTCAATGCACATCCTCCACTTTTCATTATATTTTTTAACTAATACAATATTGGACAACCAGGTTGTATACCTGGCCTCCGAAATGAATCTAGCCTCTAAGAGGTCTTTTACAAGTTTTTCTGCTGCTTCTGTCTTCCTGTTAGATTGTTTGCGTCTGCGTTATACTACTGCTCGAGCTGATGGGTCGATGGTGAGTTGACATCAAGCGATTTCAGGATCTAGGTCGGGCATGTCTGCGGCGCTCCAGGAAAATAAATCTGCGTTGTCTCTTAGGCATATCTTCAACTGCTCTTTCACCTATTTGGGCAGTCCTGCACCTATCCTGACTCCTCTGTTGGGATTGTTCCCGAAAGTGATCACTTTGAAGTCCCCGTATGGTACCGGGCGCATGACAGTTGTGGTAGGGGAGCTACCCGTCGATGCTGTCCTCTTTTGAGATTTGGTTGTCGAGGTCAATGGTGTGGATCTTGAGTGTTGGCTTTTTCTCGGGTTGACTCTCTTTGCTGGGAAGTTCTTCATCTCTTGCTCGTTTGACGACTTATGTTGTTGTGCCAATTGAATTCTGCCTTCTGGTAGCTACCTCAAAACATCGTCTTGTAGCTCCGATGTCTCCATGAAAGGTGGCGACGTGACCCTTCTCGGTGTAGTATTTCATCTTGAGATGAACTATGGACGCAACAACAATTAACTCAGCAAGAGTTGGCCTCCCCATAATACACTAGTATAAAGAGGGACAATCGATGACTAAGAATTGAGTCTTAAATGTTTTGGAGGCCTCTTCCTCCCTGATGGTGACTAAGAGTTCCATGTATCCCCAAGGTCTAATAGTAGCCCCATTGAATCCCTGCAAGTCTGAGCCCACGTAGGGAGATAAGTTCTTTTAATTGAGCTTAAGGGCACAGAATAAATTGGTGTACATAATGTCTACCAAACTCCCCAGGTCGACAAGGATTCGTCGGGCATCTATGTTGGTCAGTCTGGCTCTTATGAGTAGAGGGATGTGCGTGTTCGGGAAGCCTCCAGGGTGTTCTTCTTGATAAAATATGATGGGTTGAGAGCATCCTCGGAACTTCTCAAGTGTGGACAGTCGTTCAGGGCTATAATCGATCAACCGATCGAATTTCCTCTTAACTGATCCTACCGTGAGCTCATTATACCCGCCACAGAAGATGACCATCATGGTGGGGAAGGCCTCCCAGGAGTTATGTGTGGCAAAATGTGGAGGGTCCTCGAGATAGTCGGGGACAAAGAAGTCTTCTGATCGTGAAACGGACATAGCAACCTGTAGGGGAGGGCTAAAAGGCAAAGCTCTTGTTTCCGTCTTCTTAGACTCGGCCATCTCTCATTGGGGGGATTCTCCCTTCTTTGTATACTGCTTTAAATGACCCTCTTTGATGAGGATCTCGATGGCATCCTTTATATGGACACAATCTTCGGTCATATGGTCATGACTACGATAAAAGCGGCAATACTTGCTTCGGTCGGTGTTGCTCTTCGATGCTGTTGGTTTAGGGAATCATGCCCTTCCTTGTTTGAACTCGGCGTTGATGCATTCATAAAGGATGCGCTCGCGGGGAGCAGTCATCAAGGTATACTCAGTAAAGCGACCAACAGATCCTTTATGATCATGGGGACGGTCATCTCGTCGTCTTTCTCTGTCGCGCCAGGTAGCTTCTGCCTCGTCCTTTTTTGAAGCTCTAGAAATTCTCTTGGTCTCTCGAATTCCGGGCTTTATACGTGGCTTATTTTTCCTCGTATTGGATGTAATATTGGGCCTTGTAGAGGAGTTCACCCAGAGAATGAGGCGAATTAATCCCCACTGCTTTGTGGAAATCACTCTTTGGCCTTAGTGCCTTTTTGAGGAGGTACTTCTTCATGTTGTCGTCGTACGGATCTCGACAGCTTCCTTGTTAAACCTCTCGATGTAGGCATGAAGGGGCTCATCCTTGCCCTGACTTATGCCTTCGAGTGTAGCTTCCGACTTGGGGTGACGCCTAGAGGCAGTGAAATGTCGGGAAAACTGATCTTTTAGGCTCCTCCATGAGGTGATCGAGCCCCGGGAAAGATTTTTATACCAGGACATAACTCCCTTTCTAAGGGTGATGGGGAATAGTCTTCACTTGATCGCTCCACTTACATTGTGATAATGAAGCATGACTTCAATGTTCTCTATATGGTTGCCAGGATCCGTGGTACCATCATAGAGGGCTAGAGGGGAGGCTTCTCCAGGCCGCAAATAATACGGGTGTCCATGATCTCTTGAGATAAAGGTCAATAGACATCATCCTCATCGCTCGTGTTTGATGACTTGCTCAGGGAATGACTACGCCCACGACTCCTGCTGCGTCGAGGAGAGTGCCTGTACCGACTACGATGTTCACAAGGCTTCTCTGAAAGCCTGGTCTTCTTGGGTATCAGAGAATGCCTAGAACTCCGGGGAGGGGTACATTGTTGTCTTCTTGTGACCTCTTACCCAGGTTTCTTCGACTTTGATCGTTTCTTCGACTTTGATCGTTTCTTGACTGGGGAGATGCTTCGAGACTCATCTCGTCGACGTTTATGAGAAGGCAAACGAGAACGGGTAGAATGACTGAGAGGTCTCTGCGGGGGAGGTCGTTCTTGAAAGGCGTTTTCCAGCACGTGGATCTTCTTTCCCTGCTGGAAAATCATGTAGTTGGATTGGTTAAGGGTGGCGATGAGATCCTCAGTGATGGAATCAACATCTTGAGGGACGAGGATGGGCTTGTAGATGTGATCGGAATTCTAGATGCAGGGTTTCACGTTGTCGGAGGATGGAGAGGCAGTCTTTCCATCTCTGTGATCGGTCTCGTAGACCACATCTTCAAGAGTGGGGTTATCGTTGTTACCCAAGGCGACAACGACGATAGAATTTTGAGGGACATCGTTGTTATAGTGAGAGGCCATGACGAGGAAGGTTTAGATAGAAAAAGCTTTGGTCTTTGGATTGAAAAGATTGGGGGTCTTGGTTCAAGAAATACGGGGGAGCTGGTTTCCCATAGACGGCGCCACTGATCTGAGGTGATTAGAATGGATCATCGTGGCCTTCAATGTAGGGCAGTAACATTGATGGTTGTAGGAGAGGAGGGGGTGTACCTGCAAGATACTCTGATGCCAAAGTAAGTTTAGGCTAGAGAGAGAGCAAGTACAAAGTGTTTAGGTATGAGTTAGAATGATTTGAATACATGACCCTCTCAAGTGATAGAGTATTTATAAGAATCCCCCAGCATGCGGCCAAGGTCTCCGATGTGGCTGAAATATTTGGTCGACCAATGGGAGACTGCCTGGTGGAAGATCTAGCGGGTGATCTTTGACCTGGTCCAACTGTCCCGGTGAACTCCGGAGGGGCAGTTGGTTGCGTGAACTGTCAAGTGCGTGAGGGGGATGTCCCCAACGACTATATTCTCTAACGGCTATATTGTGTCCAACGGTCATATTGTGTCCAACGACTATGTTGTGCTCAACAACTATATTGTGCCCAACGGCTAGATTGTCTCAATCTCCTTATTGGGCCTTGCCTAAAGCTAGACTAGATTAGGCCTTGCCCAAATGTGGGCCATGCGCCAGTCCAGTCCAGAACTGTAGTATCCTGTCAGCCATTGCTTTAGAATTTTGTCATTGAATCAGGTTGTGGATACTATTCAACAAGTCAAATGCTCTTTGTATGCCTAGGTTGGCTTGTAGTTGTAGAATTTTTTGGAACATCTCGTGTACAGGTATCAGGTGTTTTGAAGGAGAATGTTGCAAAGGTAGGCCTTGTTAGAACTATTGTATAGGTTGGAAGAATGGCAAGGCTTAGAATATTTATCGATCAACTCTTGAAGGAATAATGGAATTATGTTCATTGGATAATAAGATGTCAGACACAATGTTTTTAAGAATGTGTATGACAAGTATAATGTGTAACTGGAAAAATAAATGCAGAATATAAAGTAACACAAGAGTTGGTAACCCATTTCGGTGCAAATTCACCTACGTCCTAGAGGGATTAACTCAATGAAAGGAAATTAACCTCTAATAGTTAGAAGAAAAATTAGTCTAATTTAAACTCTCATAGTTTAATATCTATTTTCCTAATACTACCCATGAACTTTGATCCAGGACTCCCCGACCCCTAAATCTAAGACGTCTCTCACATTCACTCGAAGAGTCTCCCAAGTGTTTGGAGAATTACAAAAGATAATGAATGATAGATTGATATTAATACTCTAATACTCTATTCTCCATAAAGTATCACACAAAAACAACACAAGAGTGAAAACAAGTAACACGACAAGCTTAGTTATGCAAGGTCTGAGTATTCGCAATGGAGAATTCCTCCTTAAATAGCAACAAAGGTCCAACACCAAAGCCCACTAGGGTTTACGTCTTGAAGACGACTGGACTTCCAAAAAAGCACAAGAACTCAATCTTCAAAATGTTGATTGTAAAGCTTTGATTGATTAAATCTTGAACAAAATCTGAACTCTTGAAATTTAATCTTGCTAAAGAAGATTCTGAATAAAACTTCCTTAATCCAAAAGCACACAAAATAAATAGCTTTATTGTATATAAAAGGAAACAAATTCTTAAAAGCGCAAGAATTACTCAAATTATCTTGCGCACAAAGCAACCTAGAGCGAAACGGGATGTTTCACATAATGACGAACATTATGCTTAACATATTGCTTTCTTACTGGAGTGTCTTGATCACATAAATACAAAATGTCTCACATCTTGGCATATTATCTTGATTAATATTAAGTTTCCTATAAAATGTTACCAACCATATGTAATAATAAGTAAGATCTTCTTGTGTAGGAGCGGAAAGGGAGGCCATGAGGACTGGATCATTATTTATTGAAGGAGGAAAATGTGAAGCTTTATAAGCCTCAACGGTCGTGATGGTGGGTTGACGCCGAGTGGCAGATCTGGTAATCTCTAACATTTTCATAACTTTAAGAGTTCGTTATCTGATTTGCTCAAGAAAGAGATTGGTGTCTTAAGAGAAGAAGATCAGTGATCAGCGAGAAAGAAATTGGTGATTTAGATTTTTGGGTAAGAGACGATGGTTTTCATAGAAAAATCGTGGGAATCAAGATTTGTTCTCACAAACAACGCCACTGTTTTGTTTAGGAACCATAAATGAGTAGCAGAACAATGGAATGAGGTCTTGGAGTAGTGATCCAAGCTCCTGATAGGATGGAGAAGGGATGGAATTGCAAGGTTAGTACTCCAATGCCCAATTCAGTTACTGCGTGAAAAGTAGTATGAGAATGAGAATGAATTGTATACTTGAAATGGTACAAAGTGATCTTTATATAGTATGAGTGGTTAGAACCTCCTATGTGTGAATTGATACCTTATGTGGATGAGCGTTTAATTAGATATTAACAAAATGAGATATGATGGAGGCACGCCCGACCTTTAGCAGGAGCAGCAGGCGCTATAGCTCTGGCTCCAAATTTTGGGGGCGACACATTTTTTTAAATTATTACAACTATACATTTTACACATGTTTTTTAAAATCAGGTATTAAATCATAATATTTTCAAAATCTATTTTATATTTGTTTGTTAAAAATAATTGTAAAATCATATTTTATTTTCAAAACCTGTGATTTTATATTGAATTTTTCAAATATTTGGTATAAACTTAAATTATTTTAGGTCTATTTTTTAAATTAAATCAGGACTCTTAAATTGATTAGACCGACTCTGGATGGAGGGTGTGATCTTATGTCCTTAATTGAAATGAAGGTTCACCTTTTATGTATGACTCGCTTCTCAAAACTTGTTATTGAACCTTTTTCACAGGCTTTGCTGACAATTCAAAACATTTATAATTGTTAATTTCTTAATCGATGATCGAGGAACTCTAGTTTTATGTCACTTTGGCGCTTTCTAGTTGTTCTGTTGTTGGTTTTTCTCTCATCCTCATATGTGTGTATGTGTGTGGATGGAGTTTTTGTTAGGATTATGATTTGTTTTGATTTTGGAAGACTACTAAGGGCCAATTTGTTTTGTTTTTTTTTAAAATGATTTTTATAGTGTAATATATTTTAATGTAAAAAAATTTTACAAAGGGACTTTTGTATAAAAGTTTCAAATGAAAAATTTGTTTAAATAGTTATTCTTAAAATGTTATTTTATGTATTTCATCATTTAATCGAAAAAAAATTTTGAATAGTAAAATTTCAAAATATCAATTAATTTTGAAGCTATTTCAAATAGTTTTTCAGAAAAATCATTTTTAAAATACAACTTTTTAAAAAAAATTATGATTTTGACTATGTTTTGATCTTGAATATATATGTTTATGTTATTGTATGTCAAAATTAGTCTTTTAATTTATAAAAAACAAATTTAAAAAACTTGTAATATTTTAAAAAAATATTTTGTAGAACATTTTCAAAAATAGAAAGAAAAAATTCATTTTTTTAAAGCGAAAAAAAATATATTTTTTTAAAGATAAAACAAATGGGCTCTAAGTACCTCCGGTTGCTTTTTTTCAATATATATATATATATATATATATATATATATATATATATATATATATATATATATATATATATATATATATATATATATATATATATATATATATATATATATATATATATATATATATATATATATATATATATATATATATATATAAGATACAACATTTTTAAAATCGAGAAATATATCTTTTAATATATGTAAAAATGATAATTGTGTTTGCTAAGGATCTGTTTGGTTGGGGAGTTTTGGAGGGGAGGGGAGGAAATATTTTAAAATAGGTGTGTTTGGTTCAATTTTTTATGAGGGGAGGGGATTGGAGGTAATTAGAATTCCTCCTGGATCATTTTTTTGTTCCCCCGAATTAGGGGTTTTCGGAGGAGAGGGAATGAAGAGGAGTTATGGTAATATGTATTTTTATTATATTGACAAAATTATTTTCACTTTTATTTAATAAATTTTTTAATAATCTTTATTAATATTATACCTTAATTTTTGTCACCTTATTATAATTCCTTTATTTGTTTAATGACAACTCCATTATTTTTATTATTATTATTCAATTTTTTTTCATGTGTTTTATTTTATTCATTTTTATTTAATATTTTGCTTATAATAACTTAATTATTTTATAATTTGTTGTATTATAAAATAATACAACAAATATATTATTACATATCAATATATAATTGTAGTATGAGTTAGATATTATGTTGAATTTAATCTTATAAATATGCCATAGGATTAAATGGATTATCAAGATGAGAAAATAGTTCATTTGATGATTAATCATATAATTTAGTTTTATCACTTTTATCAATATTTTATTTTTATTTTAAGATATTTTAGAATATATTAAATGTTAAATATTTTGTGTTTATTTATTTATGTTTTTTATGAATTAAAATTTCTTTTTGGTGAATGTTTCAAAATTTATTTATCATGATTGATATAATATTTTAAAGGTAAAAAGATAAATTAGTTTTAAAATTCCTCTCGTCTCACTTTGAACCAAATATATATTTGAATAAAATTTCTCTATCGCCTATCCTCTCCTCTTATGAATTAAAGATACATTTAATTAAAATATATCCCATCACCTCTGATCTCCTTTATTAAAATTTCTTCACTCTCCTACTCTCCTCCCCTCTGTTTTTGTTGAAGATGGGTCGAGATAAATTGCAATACAGTATATAATTGGATCTTTAAAGAGATAGTAAAATAAATAACATTAAAATGTGAAAATTTCAATCCATTATGAAATTTAGTATGATCTCAGAATGTTCAGTTGGTTGCAAATGGTTGAGATCACAATAAGTTGAATTTTTAAAAGACAGAGCATCGTGGTATGGGTATTAAATATTAGTTGAATTAGTCAACAATAAAAGGTAAGTAATTATGAACCAAAGGGATTCAATAGCCATTCATTAGCAACAAAACAAAAAACAAGAGATTTGTACAGAAGAAGAGAACATAAAGGGAATTATAAAAACATTCCCAATTTGTACAAAATCCAAAATGATGATCAAAACTTTGTTGTGGCCAAATTACTGAGAAGAACAGCTCCTAGGTGCAATCCTGCGGCGAGAGAAAATGGAAGCAACGGAGATGGCGAGACCAACTACTATTCCAACTTTCACCTGTCCTCTTTTTGGAATTGGACGCCTCTGACAGATCATGCTTCTTCTTCCACCATTGTTACTCCTTGCACCTCCCATCTTTTTCTTTGTGATTTTCTGTGCTTAGTTGAGAAGAAAAGAAGATGCTAATTTGAGCTGTATTGGTGTTCTTTGTATTGTTTGGTTATATATATAGGACGGGGTTGTCGAAAGTGCCCTTGTTTTGGGATAAAATTACAATAGTTGCCACTGGTTTGTTTGTTGGATTTTGACTTGTTTTAGTAGTCTTGACCTTGTCTTTTTGCAGTCATATTTTTACTACTACTCTACTGCCGCGTCAGTGGGACACATAGGAATGGTCTGTGCAGATACCTTAAACCTTTTGTTCACAAGAACCTCTCTCACATGCTTTCAATTAATTGATTGTCACAAAGATATCTATGGTTATTATTCAAACATCTATAACTTATCATTAAATTTTTTTTTAAATATGCAAACAAAAGACCAAAATAAAAAATAATAAGAAAAATAATAAAATTTTTAAAGTGATTAAATTAAATATATTTTTCATCTCTAAATTAAGTAAAATTAATGATGAATTGTATTTTATAAAAAATAAAATAAAAGTTATTTTTATAAATTATTTCTATTACATACCAAACTGTCTAAATATATCACATTTTTTAGATAGTTTCGATGATATAGACTAGCTAATAGTAATATATTAAAAAACCATTTTTTTTTATCAATTTGAAATCTAATAAAACAAAATAAAAGATTGGGGCCTAACCCAATAAAACAAAGTAAGAAAGTAAATTATAATTAGAGTCAGACATCTATACATCACGTCTATAATATAGCGAATTATTTATGGGGTAAAACTAAATTACAAAAAAAAAATGATATATAAATTGATAATTAATAAACTTAGATTTTGAAGATGGCAATTGAACTTGATCGTCAACATGATAACGATTTCATTGACCAACAACTATTCACAAATAGTGGTAAGTAATCATAATCATTTATGGCTGAATAGTCTGAAATCAATCACAATTGAGTGAAGTGGATTTTAAGGCCGCGAAGGTAGTAAACTCAAACCGAAGCTAAAATTCACGAACCACAACCAATCTGAACAATCCAAAATTGTTTGACACAGTACAGACAAACAAAATCTTGAAACTTACAAATCTCAACAGATATAGAACCAATCAGAGATTCAAGAATCAAAATATAAACAAAGTCGCATTAGAAAAATTGGGGCTTATATGCAACAAAAATCGATGCTAGAGAAGGAGATGACACAATCGTAACTGAGTTGCATCAATAAAACCCCACCGACGAGCGCATCCTCCACTCGCAAACAAAAATCCAGTGAGGACCCAACTGGAAAAAACAAATCAACACAACTCTATATTTGAAGATATTTGTTGTCGATCTTCCTGGAGCGAGTATTAACAGACCAACCGACGCCGAAAACCGTTGAAGCAGAAGGCTACCACCATAGAAGAAAACAAAACACCATCAAAGGGATCCTCTTCTCAAATAGTTTACAAAGAGAGCACTGGCACAGTGCCGACAACTTTCAACTCCACTAAAAGCTACATCAAAAACTTGAAGTTTGGATATGAGGGAGAGAGGAATCATGAGTGTTTAAAGAGAAGGCAGAGATAATGGGTTTGGAGAGGAGATATGATGTATTTTGATATGTTATCTCTGCATGTAAGTTGCGGTTAGAATTAACCTAAACAAACAAATATGATCGTTACATTACTATTGAAGTATACAGAAGAATAAAGTGAAATTATTTTCAAAATAACCATTTTTCCAAACTTAGTTTCCAAACTAACCATCTTTTCCAACTATATATCAAAGTACCCATGTTTCAAACAAAATAAATATTATAGCAATGAGCATGCACCAAGTCAATTGACGCCTATGTATGGGCTTTATAAGCATGCACCAATTTCATTGGCGCCTATGTGCATTTGCTATATGCATGCACCAATTGGTCTGACGTCTAAGTACAATTTTGAGAGCATGTGCCAATTGGTCTACCACATGTTCTTTGTTGCTATTTTTTTGTTTGAAATATGTGTAAATTTGGTATATAGTTAGAAAAGATGGTTATTTTAGAAATTAAGTTGGAGTATGTAGAAAAGCAGAGCAACAAAGTCAAAGAAGTTGTTTTGACAGTTACAACATGATAACTAATTCTAAATTCTGTTAAGATTCAGTAGTGAGTTAGTTGAAGTAGTTACTTAACACTTTGAGAACGTATAAGGTGTGTAGTATGCACAAAATAACTTATGGTGTAAGAAAACATTTGTGTATACATTTGATCATTGTAATTGATCCAAAACAATGAGGATTTCTTCCAATAACATGTTTATCATGGTTTCTTAATATGGTATCAAAAAAATCAATGAACTTCATCACATTCTCATTCTTCATTCTTCATTCATATCAATTTTCTTAATCTGCAAATTAATTTGCTGTTAATTTTCTTGATCTTGTATTAATCACCTCTTTTTCAACTTCTACTTATCTTTCCTCATCGATTTTTAACTTTTGTTTCATCTTCTTCATCGATCTAAAATGCCTCTACGTGTAACAACACCACAACAAAAAAAATCAACTTGTATTTAACCTATTATGTTCATCCTAGTGAAGGCCCCAACACAATCAATGTAACTCCAAAGTTAGATGTATCAAATTACTTAGCTTTAAGTAAATCTATGAAGTGTTCTTTATGAGCCAAAAACAAGATGAAATTTGCTAATGAAACCATCCAAATTCCTGAATTTTATTACCTCAATTATGCTCAATGGGAACAATGTCATCATGTCATACAATCATGGATAATCAACCTTGTCTCTGATGAAATTTCTTCAACTATTCTTTTTCATGAAAATGCATTAGATGTTTAGAATGATTTACATGAGTGTTTTTTAATAATCGGTCGTGTCAGGCTTTTGACTCTTCGTTCATCAATCAACAATCTCAAATGAAGTTCAATATCATTCATTGAGTACTTCCTTGAATTGAAAGGTCTATGGAAAGAACTCAATTCTCATCGCCCATTATCGATGTGTACTTACCTTCACAAATATAGATGTTTTTCTCTACAAATTTCTCAAGAGTATAGACTTAAAGATCAAGCCATCCAATTTTTAACTGGTTTGAATGACACTTTTTATGTTGTCAAAACTCAAGTGTTACTTACGGATGCTTTACTATCCATCAATCACATTTACTCCCTCGTGAGTCAACAAGAAAGCAATAATAAAAACTTAGTGCCAACTAAGGATAATTCCATTTTGGTAAATGATTCACAAAGACCTGATTTCAAGAATAAAATTAGTTCAAAATTTTCAAGAACTCCACTCGAGTTTGTACTTTATGTCATGGAAGTTGCCACACCATTTTTTTTCTCATTCAACATTTTTTTCTCTATAAAATGTAAAATTTGGCTACCTCAGTTTAAGCCCCAACCACTTATCAGATTTCAACAAGTCATTCACTTGTGGAATTACCATAAGGTATCATGTACAATAGCATTTTAAAACCTGTTAATCATTCATGTTCATAGTTCTTGGATTCAGGAGCTAATGGTCATGTTTGCTTAGCATTAGATATGTTTAGTTCATATTATAAAATCAAACCAGTTATAGTTAATCTCTCAAATGGTAATTATGTTGTAGTCAGTTATATTGGTAAAATCATATTTTCACCTATTTTGTATCTTAATCATGTTTTATTTTCACCCGACTTTCATTTAAATCTAATTTCCATTTCAAAATTATGCCAAACATTGAAATGTTTTATCGTCTTGCTGATAAATGCATTTTTACATGAATTGAACACCAAAAGGATGATTGGTTCAAGTAGTCAGGAGAATGGCTTATATAGATTGCAAATACATGAATATCACCTTGAAGACAAATCCACTTTACAAAACCTTGTTGACCAAGCCAACCCTCAAAACCATGGTGACCAAGCAAATGCTTTCCACATTACCGAAATTTATAGATAGACTTGCAGCTAATCACCAAAAGTGGTGTCTTCAGTTTTTCGATTATTATTTGTTCCTAAAAGACACCATGAGTTCAATGTATCCTATGTGACTTGTTGTTCACTTATTGAGCCATTGAAGGTCACTTTATTTATAAGGAATGAGATTGTCACGAGTCATATGCAAATTTTCCATAAGATTTTTGTATATTATATTAAGTTTCATTGATCTATAAGACCCTTCACATGTCATGATTGTCCATGATGACCATTATTAGTAGTGAGACATAGGGATTTGAGTTCCTAGTTGATTAATTTTATGTCAAAAAATAAGATTGGGGATTGGATCTTCTTGGTTGATTTCCATTTTGCTTTCAGCTCTTGCAACATTATCCCTCATCTTTCTCTTAACTGAATTATAGGATACCATCTTAAAATTTGGGGACACCTCCCTATATCACTCATATGGTTTTCAACGATATCTATTTTGGTGGCGCTCTGTAATTTTTAGGTTTATCTTGTCCACTGTTTGTTACTCTTCCATGTTCTACTCTGGTATTAACGAGGAGGGACTCTTAAGATTCGAATGGATATCCCTCGGCATTTGACCGATTAATTAGAAAGTGTACTAATTTTTACCGATGTAGTAATAAGTGGGGTTATCCCCAAAATCGACCTCTCGAGGACTGCGTACAATTGTAAGTACATGTGTTTTTTCAATTAAACAAAATATCCTTGGGGGGTTTTGTTTGGTGATTTTTATATAATTTAGTGACAAATGCAATAAGCAGAATAATAAAATTAATTTAACAATTATGAGAAAATATGCTAGGAGAAGTGTATGAATTGTTTAGTACGAACCCTGAATTATTATCAACGTGACATGCCTCAAAATCTTAATTTTTATTGTACCTCCGTAGTATTTTTCTTAAATTCCTTAACCGAAAAACCTTTGAGATTCTTCCTTGACCCTAATTCCTTAGCAGTCAAGGAAGGACATCAAGCAATAGTTCTGACAAGGGTTTCTTTCAATCATTACAGGATATCCCTATTCTTAGGCAATATTTACCGTAATGTATTTTGCAAAACAATCGATTGGTTCTTCAGGCCAAATCCCTAATCGTAAATCGTTCCCAATTTGTAAAATCGAAAAAGTTTTAAATAATTTGCATAACAAAAGATTAAGGTAAGAAAACAAAATCTCATTGAACAATTCAACTGATGTTCATTATATAACAATTCAGGGACACCCCATAGCATTGGGGGGTTTAACTATGCATAATATTCAACGAAAGCAACATACAAAATAGAGACATTACAAGACTTGGTAATAAAAGTTGATATTCAATTTCTTCCGATCATGAAAATCTTCTCTTCTTCCCAATTCTCCAGTGCTCTCCTCTTTCTGCTATAATTCTTTTGTACGATCAAAAGTCTCTTTTTTCTTCCAAAAATCCGGTCTTAATAGTATCAGATCATTCCTTTTCATGCATAATGTCCAAACTACCCTTAATGAACTAACATAAGCAAGACTTTAAAAAAATCATAAATATGCTCGCTCTTCCCAACACGGGCCGTGTCAGGTGACACGGGCACCCGTGTTGGCCCACTGGTCTTCAATATCAAAGTTGGCATCTACAGGCATGCTGACACGGGTCGTGTCAGCCCACTGGTTTCCCCTTCATCTTCTCTCCTCTTCTCATCCTGACATGGGCCGTGTCAAGTGACACGGGCACCCGTATCAGGCCTCTGACCTTGAGGAAAATCTTCCCGAACTTAGCCGACTTCGCACTCATTCCTCTGATCATTCATATGAACCTGAAATCACCAAGACTACCAGACCAAATCTTCAAAAGTATTTTATTTATCATAAATTTAGCAAGCAAACGGAATGCGAAAACCTAATTTTTTAAAGGAAAACGAAAAAGATACAACCCAAAGTGTTACCGATTAAACAAAATTCTTGTCAAATAATTGACGGAAACTAAGTAGAATAGGTGACCGATCATAACCCCAAACTTAGTTCATTGCTTGTCCTCAAGCAGTGTATGAGACAAAACAAGGTCACCCCAAAGTTCTTTCTTACCACAATACAACCAATGTCTTTCACAACTTGTTTTTCACTTTTTTTCAAGATTCCAGTTTTCCCGATACCAACTGTCCGCTGCATTTCCATATCAAAGTACTTATTTACCTGCAAGCTTTTCACACTTCTCACCAATTCTCTCTGGGTTAAAGTGTTTTTCACTCAAAAATCAGCATATGCAATACCAACTCTTAAATTTGAATAAAGTCTAACTTCATTGCACAGACAAATTACACACACTTTTTAGGTCTTAGGGTTGTAACGAGGCTAAGGTACAGTGGGATAAACAAGGAAAAGGATACACAAAGGTTTTTTTTTGGCTCAACATTTGTGACTCATCGACACTTAGGCAAGTGCTCTTTTTTTTATAAAGACATGTTAGTGTCTCCACATTTTCTTCTTTTTATGAATTTCTCCTTTTTTTTTCTTTCTCGCACTTGCCTTTCTTAATGTATGTGTATTATCCCAAACTTAGAACTTTGCACATATTCAACAACTGCAACACGTATGCTGAGCAGGGTAGGGAGTGTTTGGCCATGGGTTAACGTTGGTGGTTATTACAAACAAATGGATTCAAGCTCAACAGGGGGTAGCAAAGGATAAACATAACGAAGGGAAGGCTTGAAAGGCTCAGGGCTAAACACACACACAAAAAATTGCCTTAGTGTGTGTTCTCATGTAGTGCTATGTGAGTAGAACGTACGCAAATTCAAAGCGATAAAGTCATACCTGATTCAACTCTCATGATGATGTAATATTTGGCTTATTGTGCGCTCACCATGTTGGGTACAACTTATAGGTTCCAAAGCACGTCTCATGTAATGCTTCTTCATTTTTGGTTTGGGTCAACCTTCCACTCTCGGTTCGGTGTCATCAAGCTGCATCCGACAATTGTTTTTGGTTGTATCAACTTCCGAGGTGCCTAGGTAGCAAGTCTGGGTTTGAATCTTTCATCCTTTAACTACTCGTTCATTATTCATCTGGTCGAATCCCATATATCTGTAACACAAAGTACACAACACATATTGAATCAAAGTAAAAGAACAACAAAAAGAAACTGATATAACATAACTATAAATACTAAAATAAAATACAATAAAACCCCCTCACACTTGAACCAAACATTGACCTCAATATTTTAGAACACGTATGAGAGGGGACTCACAGGGCCTTACTGAGGAGGAGGAAAATGCAATATCAACTGTTGCATCATGTTGTGCATGTCGTCCATGAGTGCCCCTTGGCGAGCTTACTCCTCCGCTTGCCGGGTTTGCTCCGCCCTGAGGTACCCTATTTCTCCATGCACCCACGACCAATTATCGTCAGCAGTGGATGAGCTACACACGCCGGTATACATATGTTCCTCCTGTGATGGCACAAACTGCTCAAACACTGGAGTGTCTTCTTCTCCTTTCTGTTCTCCTGTAGGCAAAGGGTCAGCATGGTACTCTTCCTCATCTTGGACGGTACTAACATAAATCCAGTTATTCATATCAGAAATACTAACTCTATTAGGAGCCGGGAGGGCAATTACCAACCTGCTATGGCTCATTACATCATAATAATTCAGAGTAATAGAAATCATACCCTGTTGGAACAGGGCCGCCATATCAAGCCTATTTTTACCTGATACCGGTGTGTCACATAACTCAGCAGGGTCATAGCCAAAGGGATTGGCTATCTGGGTTATCATGCCTCCTATAGAGATTCCCCCTTGAGCCGCTCGTCCTACTATCCCCAAATAATCCGCTGCAAAAGCGGCAACACTTACTATTTCAGAGTTTGTCATAGCATACAGGAAGAATAACTCCCTTTGAGTGGTCACTCCGGTACTATCTCCCCTCCCGAATAGAGTGTACACTAATGCTTTCTGTGCATACCTAAAACAAGGATTTTGTATACCCGATGCTTTTGCACCCTTTGAAACATATTCAGTATTACCTGTAATGGCTGTCCAGAATGCTTTCGCGTCAAAAGTCTCCGGGACAGCTTCTGGACCATACAGTGGAAATCGGAGGATACCTCCTAGCTCTTCCATATTGAGCTCATGGTCATCATTAAATAGTCTAAACCGCATTGTACCAAAGTAATATTTCATAGTGCGGGTCCATTTTTTTTCCAAATGAAATTCAATTATGCTTAAAAACTCCAACGTTATACATTCATACGTTGGAGCTTCTAAATGCATGAATTTTAACATTTCCAAGCTATGAAACATTCTATTTATTTCTATATTCAACCCTAATTCGAAAAGAGTGGTATTACACATATACCTGGTTGGCGTAATCTTACGCTTCACGTGACATGCGTAACACTTCTCGTGTTCGAGCTTTTCAAAAATAATGTCGTGCGCGTTTGGCGTCCGACTTGCTCGTTTTCTTGGCCTTGCGATTTCAATGTCCATCTGATTTCCTCTAACTACCCGTCTTAGAGGAATTTTCGCTTTGTACCTGAAGTTCAGAGAAAAATTCGCGAGAAATAAAAGTGAGTGTTAGTGAAAAAAGAAATGGGAATTATGTTAAGGATGGAGAGATAAGCGCTTTTTATGAAGGGAGTATGACGTTTTGGTGTATGGAGGATGAAAAGGTTTGAGCTTTAGGTCAAGTGGTTATGGAGTTTTATGGTTGAGAGGAAGAAGAAGAAGATGAAAGGTGGTAGAGAGATGAAAAATATGACTAACACGGGCGACCGTGTCAGCATGCTGTTCTTCAACTTCACAAACGCGTTTCCCCCAGTGGGTCTGACACGGGCCGTGTCAGCCCACTGTTTTTCCTCCAAAACCTAGAAAAAAAACATCAGACACCTTTCTTGACACGGGACGTTTCAAGCCTCTGTTTTTTCTTATTTTGATATTTTTTTTCCCGTCTTTTTTCGATATCTCACAAGCACACTTGATTATACATCATTTTCCTCCAAAATATTGCTCTTTAGGGTGACCTCTCTATTTATATGAGTGCACTGCACGTCGACAAAACCTAGCAAAAACGAGAAAAACAAAAATATTAGAATAAAAACGCGTGGGTTGCCTCCTACGAAGCGTTTCGTTTAAAATCACATGGCTCGACGGTCGTTCATCTTATCCTGTAAGATGAACAACATCACTCATCCCCCTTTCCTGACCTTGATAATAGGGTTTCAGTCTCTGTCTGTTAATTTTAAAATATCCATGTTCGCTTGATTTTTCAATTCAATTGCTCCATGGGGGAATACCTTGTGTACCATGAACGGTCCTGACCATTTGGGCTTCAATTTTCCAGGGAAAATTTTTAACCTGGAATTGTACAATAGCACCAACTGTCCTTCCCAAAAGTCTTTCTTTTGAATCCTCCTATCGTGCCATTTCTTAGTCTGGTCTTTGTAAAATTTTGCATTTTCATAAGCCCGATTCTTAAACTCTTCTAACTCATGGAGTTGTAGGATTCTAGAATCTCCCGCCTTGGTAAGATCCAAATTAAGGAATTTCGAGGCCCACAAGGACTTGTGTTCCAACTCGAGCGGTAGATGACATGCTTTTCCATAAACCAGTTGATATGGTGACATACTTATGGGCGTTTTGAAAGCAGTATGGTACGCCCACAAAGTATCGTCCAACTTCATTACCCAATCCTTGCGAGAGGAACTAACGGTCTTTTCCAGGATCTGCTTGAGTTGTCTATTGGACACTTCTACTTGGCCGCTGGTTTAAGGACAGTATGGAGTAGCTATCCGATGTTTCACATTATGCTTCTGGAGTAACCTTTCCATGAAGTGATTCAGGAAATGTGTTCCTTCATCACTTATAAGCGCTCTCGGCACTCCAAACCTTTCAAAAATGTTCTCTTTCAAAAACTTCACCACTACCTTTGCATCATTGATAGGCAAGGCCACGGCTTCCACCCATTTAGATACATAATCCACCGCCACTAGGATATAGTTTTTCCCAAAGGATGGTGGAAATGGTCCCATAAAATCGATGCCCCAAACATCAAACAACTTAACTTCTAACATGGAATTCTGAGGCATATGATTCCTCTTAGACATATTCCCATTTCTTTGACATTTGTCACACTCTTTCACCATCTCTTGAGCATCTTTGAACAATGATGGCCAGTATAACCCTGACTGAAGGACTTTGGCTGCAGTTCTATCACCACTGAAATGTCCTCCTTAATCTGAATCATGACAAGCCTTCAACACATCTTTCTGTTCTGCTTCAGGCACACATCTCCTTACCAACCCATCAATTCCTCTTTTGTACAAGAATGGATCATCCCACAAATAAAACCTGCAATCATTCAAAAACATTTTTTTTCGGGTAGAGTCGAAATCATCAGGAATAATACCACCTACTAAATAATTCGCATAGTCTGCGAAGCACGACACACCATTAACAGCTAGGATGTGTTCATCAGCAAACTCATCATTTATTGGGCGCTTCTCTTCTGTTTCTTCACTAGGTGACATCCGAGGGAGGTGATCAACAACAATATTTTCACACCCTTTCTTGTCACGAATCTCAAGATCGAACTTCTGGAGGAGTAGAATCCATCTCAAGAGTCTTGGTTTAGAATCCTGCTTAGCAAAAAGATACTTCAACAAAGCATGGTCAGTATAAACAATGACTCTCGAACCCAACAGATATTGCCTAAATTTATCAAAGGCATATACAACCGCTAGCAACTCCTTTTGGGAAGTTACGTAATTCATCTGTGCAGGGTTTAACACATGACTAGCGTAGTAAATAACATGCAATAGTTTATCTCTTCACTGTCCAAGAACAACCCCTACTGCAATGTCGCTAGCATCGCACATGATCTCAAACGGTAGGGACTAATCGGGGACAGTAACAATAGGTGCAGACACTAATTTATTTTTTAATGTCTCAAACGCATTGGCACATTCCTTATCAAAAAAACAAAAGCTCTATCCTTAACTAAAAGAATAGTTAGAGACTTAGCTATTTTAGAGAAGTCTCTTATGAACCGACGATAGAAACCCGCATGGCCTAAGAAATTCCGTATACCTTTTTCATTCACCGGGGACGGAAGCTTTGAGATTACCTCCACTTTGGCTTGATCTACATCAATTCCCTTGTAAGAAATTTTGTGACCCAATATTATACCTTCACGGACTATGAAATGGCACTTCTCCATTATTATGATGTGATAGTATCGTCTACACATGATAATATTTCAATGTGAACACATGAAAAAGATGGCATGACTTTCCTTCTTATTTACTTTTTTGCATATGTTCATTACATACTAATGTGAATGTGACAAAGAGACTTTACAAAAGAAAGTGACAAACAAAGAGAGAGAAAAGCTGTTATGTAGATTTGTAATGAAAGAGAGATTGCAGTGCACTGAATCTTATTAGGGAAGTTATTTGTACAAAGTTATACAATGGACTACAATCGTACTGTACTAATTTTCAAATACTACATTGGTTTAGTTATATCGGATTCTGTTGAAGGAATATTAGATTTGAAGAAAAAAAGATAGCAACATTATTATAAAAACATGCGTGACAGATGTTAAATCCATTGTTTATGCCAATTATTTGTATTGTCATGTTTGCTTAGCCTAGTCATCCACTTAAATTTGAAGGACCACATCTTGACATTACCATCATACTTATCCTACTTTTTAAACAAGGAAGAAATCTACACAGGTATAAAATTGATTATCGATTAAAATTTACATAATTTCATAATTTATTATATATATCAGTACATATGTGCATATGAAATAGTTTTAATTTTTAATTTCTTAATTGATGATTTATTTCTACTTCGTTTTTCTGGTATGATCGCAATGAGTTTTGTTGGTTGCAAATTGTTGAGATCGCGATAAGTTAAATTATCAAAATGCCGTGCATCGTGGTATGTGTATAATTGAATTAGTGAGCAGCAATAGAAGATTAGAAGGTAAATGAGAACCAAAGGGATTCAATAGCCATTCATTAGCAACAAAACAAAAAACAAGAGATTTGTACAGAAGAAGAGAACATAAAGGGAATTATAAAAACATTCCCAATTTGTACAAAATCCAAAATGATGATCAAAACTTTGTTGTGGCCAAATTACTGAGAAGAACAGCTCCTAGGTGCAATCCTGCGGCGAGAGAAAAAGGAAGCAACGGAGATGGCGAGACCAACTACTATTCCAACTTTCACCTGTCCTCTTTTTGGAATTGGACGCCTCTGACAGATCATGCTTCTTCTTCCACCATTGTTACTCCTTGCACCTCCCATCTTTTTCTTTGTGATTTTCTGTGCTTAGTTGAGAAGAAAAGAAGATGCTAATTTGAGCTGTATTGGTGTTCTTTGTATTGTTTGGTTATATATATAGGACGGGGTTGTCGAAAGTGCCCTTGTTTTGGGATAAAATTACAATAGTTGCCACTGGTTTGTTTGTTGGATTTTGACTTGTTTTAGTAGTCTTGACCTTGTCTTTTTGCAGTCATATTTTTACTACTACTCTACTGCCGCGTCAGTGGGACACATAGGAATGGTCTGTGCAGATACCTTAAACCTTTTGTTCACAAGAACCTCTCTCACATGCTTTCAATTAATTGATTGTCACAAAGATATCTATGGTTATTATTCAAACATCTATAACTTATCATTAAAAAAATATTTTAATATGCAAACAAAAGATCAAAATAAAAAATAATTAATTTTTTAAAGTGATTAAATTAAATATATTTTTCATCTCTAGATTAAATAAAATTAATGATGAATTGTATTTTATAAAATAAAATAAAAGTTTTTTTTTTAAATTATTTCAATTATCATATCAAACTGCCTCAATATATCACATTTTTTAGATGGTTTCGATGAAATAGACTAGCTAATAGTAAATATATTAAAGAAACCATTTTATTTTAACAACTTGAAATTTAATAAAACAAAATAAAAGATTGGGGCCTAACCCAATAAAACAAAGTAAGAAAGTAAATTATAATTAGAGTCAGACATCTATACATCACGTCTATAATATAGCGAATTATTTATGGGGTAAAACTAAATTACAAAAGAATATGATATATAAATTGATAATTAATAAACTTAGATTTTGAAAAGGGCAATTGAACTTGATCGTCAACACGATAACGATTTCACTAACCAACAACTATTCACAAATAGTGGTAAGTAATCATAATCATTTATGGCTGAATAGTCTGAAATCAATCACAATTGAGTGAAGTGGATTTTAAGGCCGCGAAGGTAGTAAACTCAAACCGAAGCTAAAACTCACGAACCACAACCAATCTGAACAATCCAAAATTGTTTGACACAGTACAGACAAACAAAATCTTGAAACTTACAAATCTCAACAGATATAGAACCAATCAGAGATTCAAGAATCAAAATATAAACAAACTCGCATTAGAAAAGATGGGGCTTATATGCAACAAAAATCGATGCTAGAGAAGGAAAGGACACAATCGTAACTGAGTTGCATCAAAAAACCCCACCGACGAGCGCATCCTCCACTCGCAAACAAAAATCCAGTGAGGACCCAACTGGAAAAAACAAATCAACACAAGATTTGAAGATATTTATTGTCGATCTTCCTGGAGCGAGTATTAACAGACCAACCGACGCCGAAAATCTTTGAAGCAGAAGGCTACCACCATAGAAGAAAACAAAACACCATCAAAGGGAGCCTCTTCTCAAATAGTTTACAAAGAGAGCACTGGCACAGTGCCGACAACTCTCAACTCCACTAAAAGCTACATCAAAAACTTGAAGTTTGGATATGAGGGAGAGAGGAATCATGAGTGTTTAGAGAGAAGGCAGAGATAATGGGTTTGGAGAGGAGATATGATGTATTTTGATATGTTATCTCTGCATGTAAGTTGCGGTGAGAATTAACCTAAACAAACCAATATGGTCGTTACATTACTATTGAAGTATACAGAAGAATAAAGTGAAATTATTTTCAAAATAACCATCTTTCTAAACATAGTTTCCAAACTAACCATCTTTTCTAACTATAGATCAAAGTACCCATGTTTCAAACAAAATAAATATTATAGCAATGAGCATGCACCAAATCAATTGACGCCTATGTATGGGCTTTATAAGCATGCACCAGTTTCATTGGCGCCTATGCGCATTTGCTATATGCATGCACCAATTGGTCTTACGTCTAAGTACAATTTTGAAAGCATGTGCCAATTGGTCTACCACATGTTCTTTGTTGCTATTTTTTTTGTTTGAAATATGTGTAAATTTGGTATATAGTTAGAAAAGATGGTTATTTTAGAAATTAAATTGGAAAATATGATTATTTTAAAATATTTGAATAAAGTAGCAAAACATTAAAGTATGTAGAAAAGCAAAGCAACAAAGTCAAAGAAGTTGTTTTGACAGTTACAACATGATAACTAATTCTAAATTCTGTTAAGATTCAATAGTGAGTTAGTTGAAGTAGTTACTTAAAACTTTGAGAACGTATAGGGTGTGTAGTATGCACACAATAGCTTATGGTGTAAGAAAACATTTGTGTATACATTTGATCATTGTAATTGATCCAAAACAATGAGGATTTCTTCCAATAACATGTTTATCATGGTTTCTTAATATGGTATCAGAAAAATCAATGAACTTCATCACATTCTCATTCTTCATTCATATCAATTTTCTTAATCTGCAAATTAATTTGCTGTTATTTTTCTTTATCTTGTATTAATCACCTCTTTTTCAACTTCTACTTATCTTTCCTCATCGATTTTTAACTTTTGTTTCATCTTCTTCATCGATCTAACATGCCTCTACGTGTAACAACACCACAACAAAAAAATTAACTTGTATTTAACATATTATGTTCATCCTAGTGAAGACCCCAGCACAATTAATGTAACTCCAAAGTTAGATGTATCAAATTACTTAGCTTTAAGTAAATCTATGAAGTGTTCTTTAAGAGGCAAGAACAAGATGAAATTTATTAATGAAACCATCCAAATTCCTGAATTTTATTACCTCAATTATGCTCAATGGGAACAATGTCATCATGTCATACAATCATGGATAATCAACCTTGCCTCTGATAAAATTTCTTCAACTATTTTTTTTTCATGAAAATGCATTAGATGTTTGGAATGATTTACATGAGTGTTTTTCAATAATCGATCGTGTCAGGCTTTCGACTCTTCGTTCATCAATCAACAATCTCAAATGAAGTTCAATATCATTCATTGAGTACTTCCTTGAATTGAAAGGTCTATGGAAAGAACTCAATTCTCATCGCCCATTATCGATGTGTACTTACCTTCACAGATGTATATGTTCTTCTCTACGAATTTCTCAAGAGTATAGACTTAAAGATCAAGCCATCCAATTTTTAACAGGTTTGAGTGACACTTTTTATGTTGTCAACACTCAAGTGTTACTTATGGATGCTTTACTATCCATAAATCACATTTACTCCCTCGTGAGTCAACAAGAAAGCAATAATAAAAACTTAGTGCCAACTAAGGATAATTCCATTTTGGTAAATGATTCACAAAGACCTGATTTCAAGAATAAAAGTAGTTCAAAATTTTCCAGAACTCCACTCGAGTTTGTACTTTATGTCATAGAAGTTGCCACACCATTTTTTTTCTCTATCAAAAGCACGTCCATCCTAATTTAAATAAACACAAATCCTCTGTGAATGCAAGTTATCTTGAAATCAACAAATCACCTCAACATGTTGATGAGAATCAGGTAGCTTCTTCTGTAATTAAATTTTTTCTTGTTTCTCAAGCTTAATATTAGCAACTTGTTACCTTGCTTAAAATGTAAATTTTGGCTACCTCAGTTTAAGCCCCAACCACTAATCAGATTTCAACAAGTCATTCACTTGTGGAATTAACATAAAGTATCATGTACAATAGCATTTTAAAACCTGTTAATCATTCATGTTCATTGATCTTGGATTCAGGAGCTAATGGTCATGTTTGCTTATCATTAGATATGTTTAGTTCATATTATAAGATCAAACCAGTTATAGTTAGTCTCTCAAATGGTAATTATGTTGTAGTCAATTATATTGGTAACATCATATTTTCACCTATTTTGTATCTTAATCATGTTTTATTTGCACCCGACTTTCATTTAAATCTAATTTCCATTTCAAAATTATGCCAAGCATTGAAATGTTTTATTGTCTTGCTGATAAATACATTTTTACATGAATTGAACACCAAAAGGATGATTGGTTCAAGTAGTCAGGAGAATGGCTTATATAGATTGCAAATACATGAATATCACCTT
>CAWUDS030002229.1:0-36946 GCA_963859935.3 Lathyrus sativus | reverse complement strand
TTGAACTACGCAAGACTCTGAGCGTCAGAAGTATCCTATTAGAAGACTCTGAACGCTGCCTACAGAAGACTCTGAGCGCTGCCTACAGAAGGATTTGAAGCAGAAGCTATAGAAGCATCTGAGGCGTAGACTGAAGACTTTGTATGAAGAGTTTCAAGCACTATTTTTCAGAAGACTCTTATAGTATTATTCACTGCAAGTACTGAGGACCTGATCTCTAAACTCTGCTCTGACTATTAATCTCACGCTGAAGCACACTTGCTGTAACACTCTGATACAACAAACTCTGATGACATCAAGACTCTGATCACTCAAGGCTCTGATGTTGATTGCTGTGAAATAGACACTTGTTGAAAAAGATTATTCAAAGTTATATCCGTTGGTTATGCCAAATGACTCTTTCCTCTTTCATGCTAAACACAAGAACTCAGGCAAAAAGGATTTCTCTGAACGTTCTAATTCTAGGAAAGGTCAAGTGATATGAAGACAAAAGGCTACATCTACTTTCCAATACACGGTCTTCAAGCTTGCAATGTCTTGGACTTCTTTGTCTATATAAGCAAGCCTTCAACAACTTTCTTCAGTTGACGAAAATTGACAAAAACTATTGAAAACTCTCAAAGCTCTCATACAAATTATTTATTCTTTGTTGAATAGTTTCATACGTTCTTAAACTTAAGTGTAAATCACAGTTGTGATATAGCTTTCTTAGAAGCATTTCAAACACTTGTTTAGTTTACATTTGATTGTAAAAGTTCCTTAGAAGACCAAGTTGTGGTCAGTAGTTCTTGAGAAGACTAAGACAATTGTTCTTAGTGGTTGATATTGTAATCAATTTGATTATAGTGGATTAAGTCCTTGTGAAGAAAGGAAAATCACTCTTGATAGGGTGGACTGGATTAGTTGAGTTCAACGAACCAGCAGATAAAAATCTTTGTGTTTTTATTGCCATAATATTTTCTAAATCCTTATTCAACCCCCCTTCTAAGTATTTCCTCACCTTCAGTTGGCATCAGAGCTCCGGTTCTGTGTGTGCTATCACTTCACCGTAAACAGAAAAGATCCAGTGAGAAAACTCTTGATATATTTTTGGTTGATACATTATGGCTGAAGCTTCAACATCCAACAGCAACAGCAGATATGAAGAAAGGGATATAATCAACACAAAACTTCCTATGTTTGATGGGGAAAAGTTTGACTATTGGAAGGACAGAATAGAGAGTTTTCTTCCTTGGTTATGATGATGATCTTTGGAACTTAGTCATTGATGGTTATGTTCACCCCACTGATGGGGATGGCAAGAAAATTGATAGAAAACCTATGACTGAAGCTCAGAAGAAGGAGTTCAGAAATCATCACAAAGCAAGAACAATCTTATTAAATGCTATATCTCATACTGAGTATGAGAAGATCACCACAAAGAAAATAGCATTTGATTTGTTTGAGTCTTTGAAGATGACTCATGAAGGGAACTCACAAGTTAAAGAGACCAAGGCTCTGGCGCTGATCCAGAAATATGAAGCCTTTAAAATGGAAGAGTCTAAATCTATAGAAGCTATGTTCTCTAGATTTCAGATCCTCACAACTGGATTAAAAGTGCTGGACAAAGGCTACCCCACTGCTGATCATGTTAAAAAGATCATCAGAAGTTTTCCATCAGATGGAGACCAATGGTCACTGCTCTGAAGCTAGCTAAGGATCTGAACAAGATCACATTGGAGGAACTGATTAGCTCTATGAGGAGCCATGAGATTGAACTTGAAGAAGATGAGCCTTAAAAGAAAGGTAAGTTAATTGCTTTAAAATCTAAAAAATCTGTTAAAGCATTGCAGGTGTTAGAAGAAAGTTCTGAAGAGTCTTCTTCTAAAGAAGAAGATTGTTGCACCCTAAAATTTGCTCAACCTATTTCACCTGGTTTATGTTCCAATTGCATTATCATTTGCATAGTCACATCATGTACATGGTCCAATCATTTACATATCATAGCATAACATGCCTCCAACAAGGGATCAAGGTGTCTATCAAAAGAAGAAGCCTATCTAGAGATGTTATATGAGTCTAAGAGACCATCCAAGTCATCAAGGAATGAGTTGAAGCTTTGAGGAGATTTGAGTGTCAACAGGTGGATTTCTCTCCTAACTTGAGGTGTATTGAAGATCATCAACATGGAATTATGAATTTGAGGCGTGTATGGATCCCATGGGAGGCCTAGAGAGCCCTATTGAAGCTTAGACAAGTCATGGTATCAAGTTCAAGAACCATAGTTGAGGTATGTACAAGTAGGGTTTCATCTGGGTAACCCTAGGTCAAGGAAAGTAAAGAAAGGGCATCAAGACCTAGCTCTAGGTCATGGAAGTCATGGGTTGATATGTTAAAGCATGTGTATGGATGAGTCAAGATCAAGTTCAAGAGAATCAAGAGTGGTTGGAGGTGTTTGGGACAGGGTTCCTAGGGTAAAATCCCCTGTATAGCACTGGACTTCCAAGCCACATAAGTCAAAATGACAGTTTCAAATGTATTCTTGGCCAACATGAAACTTGTATAGCTTATCAATAGCTTTAATTTGAGTACTAGAAGTCTTCAAGGAGATTTGTAGAACTCAAGTTATGGTTCTTGCAAGTTATGGGTCATCAGAGGACACTGAAATTTATCTGTGAAAGTCACTTGACTTCCAAGTAACATTTGCCCATCATGGAGTTTTCAAATGTATTCTTGGCCAACATAAGAATTGTAGGGATTGATCTTAGCTTTAATTTGAGTACTAGAAGTACTCAATAAGATTTGTGGAACTCAAGTTATGATCTTGGCAATCCAGGGGTATTTTGGGAAAGTTGAATTATAGGTTATTTTTCAACATAGGTCAAAATCTCCATCTTCCACTCCTCAAATGAAAAAATGTCCAACATGAAATGTGTTTAAAATGATGTTTTTAGGTCAAATAAGAAGTCATGGGTGATTGGAATGACTTGCATCACAAAGTTGCCCAAAATGGCCTAAAAAGGGAGATTTTTCAAATGATTCAAAGGAGGAAAATTAGGATTTTTGAGATATGAGGCATACACATGGCATATGGGTAGTCATTTTGAATGGAAATTGGATTTCAAACACATTGGAAATGTCAAAATTTTGAGATGAGTCATGGTTTTATGAGTTGCTTTGGAAAATGCTTTCTTACATCATAAGTAACATATGCAAAACCATTTTTTAGATCATAACCAAGGCCTTAACCCTTACCAATCCATTCAATATGTCATTAGAGGAGAATTTGGATCAAAATCAGGTGTTGAAGCAAGCTGAATCATGACTGTCATGGATGAACTTATCATGGTAATTTCAAGTGCATGAGAATTTCAATATCTCACATAGATCATTCCAGGGCATTCTAGATGATTCCTACATGTTCTATATAAGGATTATAACTAATTCAGTTAGTTTTTTTTGGTGAAGATTGAGAGATATTTGAGAGATAGAACTTTGATTTTTCACTTTGCAAATCAAAATCGGTTATATCAATTGGAGCATTATCAAAGCAAATTCATGCATTCAGTAGCTTTATCTTGAGTTGTTGAGTGAATTCAGAGGGATTTCTGGCCAAGATTGCTGAAGAATCAAGAAAGAGAACTTTGAGTTTCAAGCTTGCATTTGAAAATCGAATTTGAGAATTCAGAGAGATTCAACACAAATTGATGCATACAGAAGCTTGATAATCACTCATTGAAGGAATCTGGAAGATCTTGAAGCATAATTCGAAGCTTTCCACCTTCTGTTCATCCAAATTTTACAGGTTGGTAAACTTCATCTTATGGCATGATATAGATAGAATTGCTAGGTTTTAGGTGTTTAGATGCAATGTAGATGATGGCTAGGTGGTTTCTGGTAAAGAAATTCAAGGTTTAGAGACAAATTTAGGTGGAACCAATTTTCTGTTGAGGATCATTTCTTGCAGTTCTTGTTGATTTAAGCTTAGTGGAATGGTGGAAATTACTCAGGGTAGTGTGTAAATGATCCTAGGCCCTTCAATTTTGAGATTGGTGAGGATTAAATTTTGAGCTTGTTCTGAGTTGTCTATCGTGTTTTGAGATGGAAGATGATTCAATGCAAATGGAGGGCATGGTTAGATTCAGGGAGAAAAAACGAGCAAGATGATGTATTCATGTGTAGGTTTTGGTGAGTATTCATGGAGATAGCATTTGGGGACGACGGTGGCGCCACCTCCGGCCACCGTCTGGTTCACTTTCCCTCCCAGGTTTAAATTGGGGAATATGACTTTCTGGCCATAGGATTAGGGAAGACCTTTGACTCAGATACTCATCCAAGGGCCACGATGCATTCTCATTTTGTGAAGAAACTCTGAATTCCCCCTCAACGCACCGTTTCACAAAATGTTTGGTTTTGGGCTTAGATGAAACTTTGCTAATCACACCCCAGTTTGAAGGCCCATTGAGAAACCAACGCGAATTAATTGCTATTCGCCACAAGCTTTTCTCATTTTCCTTGATTTTCCATATTATTTTCTGAGTTGTTTTGGGCTTAGCATGCGCATGATATCCACACCCCCTCCTGAGCCCAACTTCATTTTGAACTGCATATTGTTGCTATTCAACACGCCTCATTTGCATTTTTCTTTTATTTTCTTCTATTTTCACATTTTATTTTAGGTTAATGAAATAATTCATATCAATTTGAAAAATAATCATTTTAGGATGGATTTTTTCCCCTAGTTCCCTTAGGACCTCTAGAAAATATGAAACTAAAAAATATTAATTTCATGTATTTTATATTTTTTGGTATATTTTACAATTTTATTGCTTTTATTTTGCATTTGTTTGATACTTCATTTTTCTGAATTTAGTATGAGAGATTGGTGCATGATTTTTGATTGATTCTTGTGAGGTTGATTAGATTAAGGAAGTATGTACCCTTAGGAATTTTGTCATATTTTTGTGACTAAAACTTAGGTTAGTTTGAGAGGTGGATAGGAGAGGTATTAGAATTAGGGTTTCACAACACTTAGGTGTATTTTAGGGCATAGTTTGGGGACCTAGGGTTTGATTTAGGCCTTGGGGTTTATATGGGGTATTGGGTATAGGGTTAGGTTCCCTTAGAAATTAATCTAGGATTTTATAATGAGTATTACTATTTTATTTGATTTTTGCAAGTTGAGTGGTGATTGTGTGTTTCCCCCTTGGGCATTTTGCTTGTTTGTTTGGTTTGGGTTATTTCAATTGGGCTTGGGGCTTGGGCTTTGCTTGTTGGAGCTTATGAAGATATTGAAGATGATTGGAGACAAAGGATGGAGCTTGGAGCATGAAGGTTCTTCTCCTTGAAGGTTGCTTTTGAAGACTTAGGAAATAGGAAATATAGGGAGAGCTTTAGATTAGACTGATTTTTCTTACAAACATGGAAAGCATCTTGTGCTTCTATTCCTCCCTATGACAAAAAGTCCTTTTAGGGTATTCACATCCCTCCTTTGGAAGGATAAGTGACATACTTTAGAAGTAGAACTTTGAGGGAACCTTTCCCCTACAATGCTAAGTGCTTATAGGCTTCCTTTGGTTGTCAATAAGCTGTTTAGCATTTCAACTTAATCTGATAATTGATTCTCTTCTGGAGTGGTTGCATTGAGATTAGAAGCTTATGGAAGAATGAATTCATTGAAGATTGGTGAAGTTGAAGCTTGTGCCTGTCAAAGCTGGTTGTCTGTTGGAGTTAGGGTTCTGCTGCTTTTTGAAGCTGTTTACTTGTTGGGATTCAGTGCTTGCTAGAGCTTGGAGATTTTTGGAGACAGGAGCTTATCTAAAGCTTGGGGATCATTGAAGAGTGAAGATGGGGTCTTGCTTGAAGGTGTTACTGTCCACTTTTCTTGCTGTTAATCAACTGTAGCTGTCAGAGTTGTTGCTATTTGAGCTGCTTACTGTAGGAGCTGGATTGTTGCTGTCAGTGCTGATGCTGGTGTTGTTTTCTTTGGGTGAATGGTTTGTTGGCTTGTTCAGCTTGCCCCTTAGGTCTAAAGTGAAGCTGTTTCACTTTGCCTGTTGTTTTCCCAGGTTCGAGGTTGAGTGAGACTCCCTTGCCTCGCTTGTATTGCTGTATTGCATGCATTTTACTGTATATATCTTGTTTCTTTGCTGTTTATCCCCTAGGATCTCTGTTTCCCTCTGTGTAAGAGGGAAATATGACAGACATTAGGTGTTTATCCATGCATGACAACTTTAGGGTAGTTTTGCTTCCCATTTTCAACCTTAGGCTTTTAGAGCTTCTTTCTCTTCTTATCTCGAAACAACTCAAAAATACAGTAATAAGGTTAATCGATGTCGTACGTTACGAGCCTTAAGCTATTTGAGAAAGGGTTGCTGGAGAGCTTCTTTCCAGTAGTCTGGCTACTTAGGGTGGCACCCTTTGGGTGACACGCGACGTAGTCACTCTTAAATCATAGTCTCTAGTGCGTCAGAGATTGTAAACAAACTAAAAAACACTTCTTTCGTAAAAGATTCAAAACAAACATCAAAATATCATTTTTGTCCGCTTGGACTCTTAATCAAGAAAAACCCCTTTTGAAGGTAATAAAGAATAGTCAGACAAGCTTGTGTCTTCCGTAGCCCGAACTACGTTTGCTCTGATCTTTCATGCTGTATGAAAGTACGTAGGCATATGATGCCGTATCCTAGCGAGCAACCTTCCCCCTTAACCCATAGTTAGGCGAACTACGTTGGCTCTGATTTCTCGTTCCAGACGGGAATACGTAGGCATAAAGTGCGATACTTTGCCGAGTCATTTTCTTTTCTTTTTAACCCAGACCTGTAGAGTAGATAGAATAACAATCCGTACTAGAAAACAAGCGTGGATCCCATCGAGTACGACGGACGTGAGGGGTGCTAATACCTTCCCCTTGCGTAACCGACTCCTGAATCCAGGATTTGGTTGCGATGACCATTCCTTTCCCGTTTTGCATTAGGTTTACTCTGAGCGTTTCCTTTCCCTCTTGTGGGATAAATAACGCACGGTGGCGACTCTTTTGTCATAGCCGGCCCCGATTTTCGCAGTAGCAACAACTGGTGACTCTGCTGGGGACTCCAACAGTTCCCTACGCGAGTCAGTCCTAGCGCTTGTTTTCCCGCCGTGGGTTTTGTATGGATTTTTATTTCTGTCCTTACTTTCCGCATTTTATTGTCAGCTTTATATTGTTATCACTG
Organism: Lathyrus sativus; assembly: GCA_963859935.3. Lineage (NCBI taxonomy): Eukaryota > Viridiplantae > Streptophyta > Magnoliopsida > Fabales > Fabaceae > Lathyrus > Lathyrus sativus. The sequence continues at coordinate 29,753 of CAWUDS030002229.1, read as the reverse complement.
CTGTGGGGAGGGGGTGATCTATTGAGAGATAAGCCGGACCTGGGCTTGAGTGCACCTAGAATTAGTTGTAGAAAGTAGTGGGTGCGTGTGCTTTGCATGTACTAGTGTCCCACAAAATCCACGCTCGGACGAGGTTCTTCTGGTTGACTTCTTTTTCAACCCTTTGGGTTTAGGGGGTTGTTGGTTAGTTGGATTGTCGACTCTGGGGACCGATCAATTGGAAGTTGGCTAAGTGAGGCCTCTTCAGGACATGATGATGCCACACCTTCTGGGTATTGCATCATCAGTCTTGAAAGTCTGTGACGCCGACGACCGCATAGGATGTCGTACCTTGAGTCAGTTGATAGGACACCTACCTGTGAGAGGGATTGGGGCATGCAGGAAACTTGACCTCCAGACTACCCGGTTTTTTGGATTTGGGATCAATATGTGTGGTTACTTAGGGTTTCTTCACCCGAGCAGTGTTATAGGTCTGTCGAGACCAGGTTGGAGCATTGTTTTGAGCCTGTTGAGGCAAGGTGGAGCATTGTTGTGGGTCTGTTGAGACCAGGTTTGAGCAGTATTGTGGGACTGTTGAGACAGATATTGTGGATGGATTTCTTCAGCAATATATCACTTGATCCCTGTTGCATGTTGCATATTGCATGGTTGCATACTCATTTTGCATATCATTAACGTGTGTTTGTGCTGCATGTGCATTTTCATACCTCTGATTCTAGTTGCCCGGATTTCTGTCTGCCGATATTATAGATACTATGAAGAAGACTGTGGCGTACAAGTTGCCTACTCCAGATGTTTCTTCTTTGCTTGGTTTGATATCTCTAGCTGACGATGATGTGAAGAGAAGCTTCAGGAAGAGTTACGGGAAATTACTTAGATTGGTTTATAAACCATCCATGTATGAGCGTAATGGATTGTACACGCTAATGCAGTTCTACGATCCCCCGCTGAGGTGTTTTACTTTCCCTGACTTCATTCTGGCTCTGACTATGGAGGAATATGCTGAGATCTTAGAGTTGACCATTCAGAACATGGTACCTTTCATTCATATGGATGCTGAGCCCAAACTGGAGGACTTGGCTGCTGCCTTGCATTTAGACGCCTCAGAGTTGCTGTTAACCTCGTGGAATGGAGTGTCTGGTTTTTCTCTCAAGTTCTTGGTTGGGAAAGCACAAGAGTATGCCAAGAGTGGATGTTGGACCGTGTTTAATGCTATTCTTGCTCTGTGTATCTATGGCATTGTACTGTTCCTGAACCTGCCTGACTTCGTTGATCTGGATGCGTTCTATATATTTGCTTCAGGAAATCCTGTGCCTACTTTGATTGGAGATTTCTATCACTCACTGCATTATAAGAACGAGAACAGGAGGGGCAAGAACGTCTCCTGTTGTGGGCCTTTACTGTATATGTGGTTTGAGAGTCATCTGCCTAAGAAGGGTATCTTTGCTGAGTCTGCAGATACGGTGGATTGGTCTGAGCATCTGATGAGACTTTCTTCAGAAGAAGTTATCTGGTTTAATAAAGATTTACTGGGATCTGTGATTATCTACAGCTGCGCCGGATATCCTAACGTTCCTCTGATTGGGAGGAAAGGGTGCATTAACTACAATCCTTCATTGTTGATCAGGCAATTCGGGTATGCTTTGAAAAGTCCGCCAAAAGAGGAGGAAGTGCAGGAATCTCTGTACTTCACGGGTGTTCTGAGTGGAGAATTGCTATCCCAGCTTCAACATGCTTGGAATAACATCCGCAAGAAGGGTAAGCCATTGTTGGGTAAAAATGATTGTCAAGCCTACGCCCCGTACAAAGTCTGGATCCAAGATAGAGCAAAGCAGGTGCGGATGCCGTTTCCTACAGCATTACCTCCTGCTTCCCCCGTGATGGAGGAGCCAACTACTGTGTCTATTGAGAGATACGAGCAGGTTGTGAAGGAGAAAGAAGAGCTGATGAAAGCCAACGAGAAGCTGGAAGAAGAGCTAATGCAACTCAGGAGCGAAAGGAATGAGGCAGTATATTCCTTTGAGCAGCAAACGAAGCTAATAAATAAACTAGGCACAGAACTGACTGAACAACGAAAGAAGCGTGAGCGTTTGGGGATAGATTTCAAGAGCTCTCATGATATGCTGGAGTCTAAGAAGAAAGCACTTGATATAGCCTACCGGGAGATCTCTATATTCAATAAAACCTGGAACGCCACGCTGACCGGCAATAAGGAAAGAGAAGACAAACTGAAGCTGCAGATCTCTGAGCTGGAAGGTCAGTTGAAAGATAGCCAGAAGAGGTTGGAAGAAGAGGTTATGCAGAGGTATGATGTCCAGAATGCCTTGAACAAAGTCATCAAGCGCAAGAAAGAGTCTGCGTCCCAGAAGCGGAAGCTAGAAGATTGCTTTGGGGAAGGTGTTTGGGAGGAATCCATTGGTGATCTCCAGCGTGTTATCAGGCAAAGAGACTCGCTCGTCGAAGGGTTGATTTCTCAGCCGAATCATCCCAAGACTAAGACATTATTAGAGGAGTACCAGGCATATGGTCGCACTTGATTATCTCATGTATTGATGTGTATGCTTTATTTGCATTGTGCTGGCCATCACCAGGATTGTTGGTTGAGGTCATGCCTTCCAAATTGTACACTCAGTAATATTGTATTCCTGACTTGATGGGCTTTTCCGCAATATATGAGATGTTTTCCATGATTGGATTTCGAGCTTCTTATTACTATCACTGTCACTACACTGGCACTAGAATCGGGGGTTGATCTCCCTAATGCACAGACACATATTGCATCTGCATATTCATTTTTGCATCGCCAGTTACCTGTTGAATTTGTATCTTATTTCCTGCATCTCACAGGTTTTTCAGGATTGACGAACAAAGAGTCCACCGCTACTCAACCCGAAACAACTGCAAGAAAGTAATGGATCAAGTCCAAGTGGAGATGCAGGAAATCCGCGAGAAGCTGAATCTGTTCATGCAAGCAATGGAGAACATTGCTAAGGGCCAGGAGAGCCTCCAGACTTTGGTACAGCCGCTGCTGACGCGGACTAATGGGAATGGCAACAATGACCATAATTCTGCACACGTTGAAACTATTCCGGAGGATGGGCCCCCTACGCCTGTGGTTCCACCTGTAGTGACCCCACCTGTTGTGGTTGTAAATGATGGCGCTGGCGCTGGCAATGGCAACACAGGGAATGGAAATGAGACTGTTGTTAACAATGTTGGATTTGGGGACGCCAACCAAGGCGGTGGTAACGACAATGGCGGTAATGGTTTTGGCAACAATGGTTTCAGCTACAATGATCAGGGATTTGATTACGTCAATCAGGACGGGAAATTCGGCTTCAACACTCAGGGTTTCGGTTACGACGGTTTGGTAACACTAACCAGGGGTATGGTGGATTTGGTAATATGAATGGTGCTGGGGTGATTCCTGTCAACACTGGGTTTGGACCTGTTAGGGTCAACCAGGGTTTCGGTAACGGGGGACGAGGTCCCATGATCAATCAGCAAGGGTTTGGTCGCAACACTGGTTACGACGGATATGGAAATGAAAATGTGAATTGGGGTGAAGACCGCCAGGAGGACGCCTTTTCTGGAAGAGGCGTAGGATTTGAAGGACCTGTTGATCCTGTGCAGAGGATCAGAATGCTTGAAGAACAGATGAAAGGGGTAGTGAATCAGAACTCCACCGGTTTGGATATGACTACAATGGGCTTGGTACCAGGGCTGAGGGTGCCGTTGAAATTCAAGGCCCCAACATTTGACAAATAAAAGGGGGACACCTGCCCTAAGGTCCATGTCCGCTCTTATTATAGGAGGATGTCCGTGTATTCAGATGATGAAAGGATGCTCATGCATTTCTTTCAGGATAGCTTGTCAGGACCTTCACTTGAATGGTATATGGGGCTGGAGCCCACCCAGATCAAAACCTGGAAGCAGTTGGCTGATGCTTTCGTGACACATTACAAATATAACAGTGATCTGGCGCCAAACCGGGTCCAATTGCAGGGTTTGTCAATAAGAACGGTGAAAGTTTCAAAGAGTATGCGCAAAGGTGGCGCGATATGGCAGCAAGGATGCATCCTCCTTTAATCGAAAGGGAGATGAATGACATGTTCATTGGGACATTTACAGGGGTGTTCTACGAAAAATTGTTTAGTGTGTCATTGAGCAGTTTCTCAGATTTGATTCTTATGGGGGAGATGATCGAGAACGGGATTAAAGTTGGAAGGTTCCAAGCAGGTGAGTCTACTTCAACAGGAGGTGCCAGAAAAGCATTTGGTGGTAGACGACAGGGTGATACTAGTGCCGTGTTTGGTGGCAGGGGCAGGGGCAGAGGAAGAAATCAGTATGTTCAGCCGCAACAGATAGCTAGTGTCACTATCCCTTTTCCTCAGCAAGGACAGCCTCAGCAACAACAACAACAACCACAACAACATCAAGGACAGAATCCTGGTCAGAGAAGGGTACAGAATGCGAGACCAAAAAGAGTGTTCGACACACCTCCTTCCACGTACGCAGAACTCCTTCAGACCCTGCTAGGGTTGAATTTGGTTGAAAAGAGAACTTTGGCACCGCCTACAGGGACAGTACTTCCTTACGAATATGATGCCAACAAGCATTGCGAATTTCATTTCGGGGCGCCCGGGCATGATGTAGAAGCTTGTCAGGCATTTAAACACAAAGTTCAGGATTTATTGGATAACAAAGCTATCAACTTTGGACAGGTGGGTCCAAATATCGTACAACAGCCTATGCCCAATCATGGGGCAAACGCCATCTTGACAGAAGAGAAGTTGAATCTAGTGATGGATGTCAATGAGCTGAAGACACCGTTGGGTGAGATTAAAAGCACGTTGTTAAAAGGGGGTGTATTCCCGGGGTGTGATGAGTTTTGCTTGGATTGTTGGACCCAGCCAGAAGGTTGTAATGAGTTGAAGCAGGGCATTCAGGCTATGATAGATGAAGGTACCTTGCAATTTGATAGAGCCGCGGTTGAAAAGCCTGTAGAGGCGTTGTGTGATGAGCAGAACGATGTTACGACGGTAACAATTCCGAGGAAAACAATAACGATAACGGCGCCCGCCAGGCGGCCGACGATCACAATTACCAAAGTAGGACCAGTCCCTTTTGAGAGTACTAAAGCAGTGCCGTGGACCTACGGGTTGGAGGTAATTGCGACGGTAAGAAAATTGCAGTCAATGGACAACCAACTGGGGTTGTAGATAATGCTGTCGGAACAGGGGGTATGACCAGAAGCGGAAGAATCTTCACGTCACCCGAGGTAGAGGCAGAAAGATTGGCCAAGGGTAAATCCAAGGTAACTGAGAATGGTCCTTCTCAGTCGAATGAAAAGGAAACGTCACTTAAAGATGTGGAGGAGTTTATGAGGCTCATTCGTAAAAGTGATTACAAAATCGTTGAACACCTCCAGCAAACACCGTCAAAAATTTCCATCTTGTCATTGCTGTTATGTTCTGAGGCCCATCGGAACGCTTTGCTGAAGATTCTAGACACGTCATTCGTTCCTTAAGAAGTTTCTGTTAATCAGTTAGAAGGGGTGATGGCGCATGTCAATGCGGGGCACAGTTTGGGCTTCACAGACTTTGATTTGACTCCGAGAGGGCGAGAGCACAATATGGCATTGCATGTGTCAGTAGAATGCCGGGGCACGGTCATGTCCCATGTTTTAGTAGACACTGGATCTTCCCTGAATGTGCTACCGAAGAAAGCCATGATGAAGTTGGATATCAGGGGGATTATCTGCACGCCCAGTGACTTAGCAGTGAGAGCGTTCGATGGAACAAGGAGGTCAGTTTTCGGATCAATAACATTACCGTTGCAGGTGGGGCCTGAAATATTTGAAACTGAATTCTATATAATGGACATCCATCCAGCGTATAGTTGCCTTCTGGGGCGCCCATGGATCCATGCTGTCGGGGCAGTCACATCCACGTTGCACCAAAAGCTGAAGTATATGGTTGGGGATAGTGTCGTCACTATTTGTGGAGAGGAAGATATTCTGGTTAGCCATTTGTCTTCGTTCAAATATGTCGAGGTCGACGGCGAAATACATGAAACACCCTGTCAAGCCTTCGAGGGGTTGCGAATTAAAGACAATGCTCAGGGTTCCAGCAAAACATCAGATGTGGCAGTGTCCTCCTACAAAGAGGCTCAGGCTCTAGTGCAGACAGGAAAAACTAAGGGTTAGGGGCAGGTATTGGAGATTCCTGTGAAGAATGACAAATTCGGGCTTGGATATCATCCTTTGTTGTCAACATCCTCTTCAGGAGCGCCTAGGTTCAAAGGACCGGTCACGATTACGCCAAGCGGGGTGAGCTTTGAGACCATCAATGCTGTTTTTGATTCTGAAGAAGGAGACAGCGACTGCGATATGGACGCGTGGATCAAGCCAAGCGTGCCAGGACAAAGTCTCTGCAATTGGTCTATCCGGGAAACTGTTCCTGTGACAACTAAACAGTAATGATTTATTTTCTTAATTGTTGAATAATCCAGTGTCCTACCCGGGGCATAGTGATTTTGCTTAGGGCCATTTGGTTATGTACATTACATTGTTTAATCATGAAATAAAGGCGTTTTTCATATACAAATATTATGATCCCTGTTTTTCCTGTTTTTGTTTTTTACAATAAAATGGCAATGTGGTTATTCGCTTTGTCTGTGTTTTAAAGCATTTAACCATTTCCTTTGCAGGATTACTATTTCAGATGACATCTATGAACCGCCTATGACTCACTTCGACTTTGAGCACCCGGTATTTCAGGCTGAGGAAGAGGTTGTCGAAGATGGCGACGTGCCAGAAGAGTTGACTTGGTTATTGAAACAAGAAGAAAGAATCATTCTGCCTCATGAGGAAGTCATTGAGATTATCAATTTGGGGTCGGAAGAGGTTGTGAGAAACATCCGTATAGGGGCCGCGCTGCGGAACGACATCAAGCAAAGGTTGATTGAGATGCTCAAGGAGTACAGTGATATATTTGCTTGGTCGTACGAGGATATGCCTGGGTTGGATACATATATGGTTGTTCACCGTCTGCCACTGCGAGAGGAATGTCCGCCTATTAAGCAGAAACTCCGAAGAACTAGACCGGATATGGCTGTGAAGATCAAGGAGGAAGTTCAAAAACAGTGGGATGCTGGTTTCCTAGTTGTTACAAAATATCCCTCATGGGTCGCTAATATTGTGCCAGTGCCAAAGAAAGAAAGTAAAGTGCGAATGTGTGTAGACTACCGTGATTTGAACAAAGCGAGCCCGAAAGATGACTTTCCACTTCCTTACATCAATGTGCTGGTCGATAATACTGCTCAGTTCTCCGTATTCTCCTTCATGGACGACTTCTCAGGCTATAATCAGATCAAAATGGCGCTAGAAGACATGGAGAAGACTACCTTCATTACTCCCTGGGGAACATTTTGCTACAAAGTGATGCCCTTCGGGTTGAAGAATGTTGGGGCAACATATCAACGTGCTATGACGACTCTCTTTCATGACATGATGCATAAAGAGATTGAGGTTTATGTTGATGATATGATTTCCAAATCCCAGACGGAGGAGGAGCATTTGGTTAATCTGCTGAAACTGTTCAAGAGGCTTAGGAAGTTCAGGTTGAGACTGAACCCTAACAAGTGCACCTTTGGGGTGAGATCGGGTAAACTGCCGGGGTTTATTGTGAGCGAAAAGGGAATAGAGGTTGATCCTGCAAAAATAAAAGCAATACATGAAATGCCGACGCCTAAAACAGAAAAAGAAGTGCGAGGATTTTTAGGGAGGTTGAACTATATCGCCCCGGTTCATATCTCACTTGACTGCGACATGCGAACCATTATTCAAGTTGTTGAAAAAGGATCAGGTGGTGGCCTGGAATGAAAATTGTCAAAAGGCGTTCGATAAGATAAAAGAATACTTGCAGGAACCTCCTGTTTTGATACCCCCAGTGGCCGGGAGACCTTTGATTATGTATTTGATGGTTCTTGAGGAAAGTATGGGTTGTGTTCTCGGTCAACACGACGAGACAGGACGTAAAGAGCATGCGATCTACTATTTGAGTAAGAAGTTTACTGACTGTGAGTCCAGATACTCAATGCTCGAGAAAACGTGTTGTGCGCTAGCCTGGGCCGCCAAACGTTTGAGGCAATACATGCTGAATCATACAACCATGCTAATTTCAAAGATGGATTCAATCAAATACGTGTTTGAAAAGCAAGCACTCTCCGGAAGAACTGCTCGATGGCAGATGGTGTTAACCGAATATGATATTCAGTATGTCTCGCAAAAGGCTATTAAAGGTAGCGTTCTGTCGGAGTACCTTGCGGAGCAGCCTGTTGAGGACTACCAATCGATGAGGTTTGATTTTCCTGACGAGGATATCATGTACCTAAAGATGAAAGATTGTGAAGAACCATTGCCGGATGAAGGACCAGAGTTGGGTTCCAAGTGGCAGTTAATATTTGACGGAGCTGTAAATTCCTATGGTAGCGGAATAGGCGCAATTATCACTACTCCTCAGGGGTCGCACATCCCCTTTACCGCCCGATTGACTTTTCCCGTTACCAATAATGAGGCTGAATATGAGGCTTGCATCATGGGTCTGGAAGAAGCAATTGATTTGCGAATCAAACATCTGGATGTGTACGGAGACTCAGCTCTAGTGGTGAATCAGATTAAAGGAGAATGGGAGACGCGTCAGCCCAATTTGATACCATATATGAACTATGCACGGAGATTGTTGCCTTTCTTTGACAAGGTGGAATTGCATCATGTGCCGCGAGCGGAAAATCAAATGGCTGACGCCCTGGCGACATTGTCTTCAATGTATAAAGTTAACTTCTGGAACGAGGCTCCCCAGATTGTTATCTCTCGGCTCGATAGGCCTGCATTCATATTTGCCATCGACGAGGCTCCCGATGGTAAACCCTGGTACTTTGACATCCAGAATTTCCTGAAGAACAAGGAGTATCCGGCTGGGGCATCCAGTCGAGATCAGAAGACTCTCAGGAGATTGGCTGGCAATTTCTATCTGAACCCCGACGGTGTCCTATACAAAAGGAACCACGACTTGGTGTTGCTACATTGTGTAGACGAGAAAGAGGAGAAGTTGCTCATGGAAGAGATACATGAGGGTACATTTGGTACACATGCTGGTGGGCATGCTATGACGAGCAAACTGCTGCGGGCAGGTTACTATTGGCTAACTATGGAAACAGACTGTTTCCAGTTTGCAAAGAGGTGTCATAAATGCCAGATTTATGCGGACAAAATCCATGTGCCTCCGAGTCCTCTGAATGTGATGTCATCACCGTGGCCTTTCTCGATGTGGGGAATTGATATGATTGGAAAGATCGAGCCTTCGGCATCCAACGGACACCGGTTCATCTTGGTGGCGATTGATTATTTCACCAAATGGGTGGAAGCAGCGTCATATGCCAACGTGACCAAACAAGTGGTGGCCAGATTTATCAAACGAGATATTATCTGCAGATATGGAATCCCTGAGCGGATTATCACTAACAACGGTTCGAATTTGAATAACAAAATGATGAAAGAGCTGTGTCAGAATTTCAAGATTGAGCATTACAACTCTTCTCCTTACCGACCCAAGATGAATGGCGCTGTCGAAGCGGCCAATAAGAACATAAAGAAGATTGTTCAGAAGATGGTTATGACATATAAGGACTGGCACGAGATGCTACCTTTCGCTTTGGACGGTTATCGTACGACGGTACGCACATCAACCGGGGCAACCCCTTTCTCATTGGTATACAGGATAAAGGCAGTGTTACCGTTAGAGGTCGAGATTCCTTCCCTGAGGGTTTTACGAGATGTCTAACTTGACAAGGCAGAATGGGTTAAGGATAGACTGAATCAGCTCAGTTTAATGGATGAGAAGAGGCTAGCTTCTCTAGCATACGGTCGGTTGTATCAGAGCCGGATGAAGAAAGCGTATGATAAGAAGATATGTCCACAAAGCTTTCAGACGGGCGACCTTGTGCTGAAGAGGATTCTCCCGCCACAAACAGATCACAGGGGCAAATGGACGCCGAACTACGAAGGTCCATACGTTGTCAGAAAAGTCTTCTCCGGAGGAGCCTTGCTACTATCTACCATGGATGGTGAAGACTTTACGTCTCCTGTGAATTCGGACGCAGTTAAAAAATACTATGCTTGAAAGTGACCCGCGGGACAGTAAAAAGAGAGTCCAGGCAAAAATGGGGCATCCTGGCGAATCGTAAAAAAATGAATAAAAGGTTCGGGCAAAAGTTAGGGATAAAATTGAAAAGATGTACACCCGCGAAGTCGAAAACCTGAAAAGGGCGACTTCGGCAAAAAAGGGTATCCCGGTGAATTGAAAACTCGCAAAGGGCGATTCACGCAAAAGTTAGGGATTGAAAAAGCAAATGACTGCGGTCCGAATTTGATACTACATTGCTTAGTGGTTTGGGAGTACCTGAGGGTTCGTTTATCCAACACAATCTCTTCCGAAAATTGAATACCGGGAAAGCGCCAGAGTCAGGCGAGTCATAGGAGGATCAGCTCATGATGTTTGTCTGCACCACGTTGCCGACATGTATACAAATATTGTTTTGTATTTTTTATTATTCTATGCTTTTTGTGCATATATGTATGTGTGTGTGCGTAACTTCCTCTTTTCAGGAGTTGCATCCGATGTACAAAGCTTTGCCTATTTACAGGCTCAATCAATGAAACATGTTATTCAGTAGTTGATGATTGTGCTTTACTGTTTTGTATGTGGAAAACACCGATGTTTTGATGAACTTACACTTGCATAGTCTTGCTGGCCCTTGCCAATAATTGCTAAAACTTCAAATTGACTGAGAGGATGTCGTGGGCATTAACCCGAATAGATTTGGTTGTATAGATTTGTTTTGGCTCGTTTGTGTTTTGCAGGGTTCTCACCTTTGGAGCAGACAATCAAAAAATTGTATCCCCCAGCCAGAGGCTCTGGATGAAGGACTTGACCCTACTCGGCGCTATTTCCCAGCAGGTCGCACCTCATCCCCAGAGGTTGTGATGATGTTATCCCTTACCGAAGGAAGGATTATTTTCCCCAGAAGAGTATCCCAATGGAAGTTGTCCATAGGATATCCCCCAGCAAGACAAGATCAGTGTCCTATGCAAAGGTCATACTCCCCAGAGAGTCGAGTATGTGCACGGTCAATCCTCGGCAGGGAAGATTCCCGCAGTGTTTAATCAAGCCTCAGTTGGTTCAGAAGGATTATCCCCAACGAGTACGGTTTTCTTTCTCCCTACAGGTCGTCATGCCTTCGTCAGGATGATTATCCCCAGCGGAGTGGTAGCTTCGAGTTTGTAAACTGTACCCAGACAGTTGGCTCCCAGAAGGGTCGCTTCTCCCCCCAGCTAAGTTTGTTCTCCAGCAGGGTGTTTGTTCTTTCCTCCCAGTGGAAATCGATGTTTAATCTCTCCTCGGTAGGGTTGGTTGTGTTTCCGGCATCTATTTTTCCGGAATACTTTATGATACCCGTTCATCCCCAACAGGGTGGTATTTGTCCTCAACAGCCGTGTTGAAGCCAGTGTGTCGGAGCCTTCCCCGGCAGCCTGAACCTGCATTTGCATTTGCATACATTATCATGTTTGCATCTACCCACAAATGCGTAGCATTTCCATGCCGTATGGAGCATTACGCCATTGCCAAACATACGCATTTTGAAACATAAATCATGTTGGTTAACCTTTTGCTTTCAGGGGTGTTTCTCAGCAGGAGTATGAAGTTACTGTTCAGATCTATTACCAGATGATCGAGGTCTCGCCGTGAGACATATGATGACGCAGTTCTTGTTATCATTCCCCATAGAGTTACTGGTTGAAGTTTCTCTTATCCGACCAGCGGATTGTTTTTTCTTCCGGTTTGCTGTCGCGGCGGCATTGCAGGGTTTCATGAATCAAGATTTCAGAAGTGGTCACTTGTTGTCGAAACGGGTGTCGGGCAGTTATTTTCAGAATATTCCCAGTGAAGTTAGCTACTGCAAAGAATAGTCAAAGAAGCTATATCCGAGTCAGTTTTCCCGTATGAAGCAGGCGGATGAATTATTTCTGTAAGAATCAGGTAGATGAGTTTTCCCGTACGAAACAGGCGGATGAATTATTCCTGTAAGAATCAGGCAGATGAGTTTTCCCGTATGAAGAAGGCGGATGAATTATTCCTGTAAGAATCAGGCAGATGAGTTTTCCCGTATGAAGCAGGTGGATGAATTATTCCTGTAAGAATCAGGCAGATGAGTTTTCCTGTATGAAGCAGGCGGATGAATGTTCCTGTAATCAGGCAGATGAGTTTTCCCGTATGAAGCAGGCGGATGAATTATTCCTGTAAGAATCAGGCAGATGAGTTTTCCCGTATGAAGCAGGCGGATGAATTATTCCTGTAAGAATCAGGCAGATGAGTTTTCCCGTATGAAGCAGGCGGATGAATTATTCCTGTAAGAATCAGGCAGATGAGTTTTCCCGTATGAAGCAGGTGGATGAATGTTCTTGTGATCAGGCAGATGACTTTTCCCGTATGAAGCAGGCGGATGAACTTTCCTATAAGAATCAGGTAGATGAGTTTTCCCGTATGAAGCAGGCGGATGAATTATTCTTGTAAGAATCAGGCAGATGAGTTTTCCCGTATGAAGCAGGCGGATGAATTATTCCTGTAATCAGGCAGATGACTTTTCCCGTATGAAGCAGGCGGATGAACTTTCCTGTAAGAATCAGGCAGATGAGTTTTCCCGTATAAAGCAGGCGGATGAATTATTCCTGTAAGAATCAGGCAGATGAGTTTTCCCGTATGAAGCAGGCGGATGAATTATTCCTGTAAGAATCAGGCAGATGACTTTTCCCGTATGAAGTAGGCGGATGAATTATTCCTGTAAGAATCAGGCAGATGACTTTTCCCGTATGAAGCAGGCGGATGAATTATTCCTGTAAGAATCAGGCAGATGAGTTTTCCCGTATGAAGCAGGCGGATGAATTATTCCTGTAAGAATCAGGCAGATGAGTTTTCCCGTATGAAGCAGGTGGATGAATGTTCTTGTGATCAGGCAGATGACTTTTCCCGTATGAAGCAGGCGGATGAACTTTCCTATAAGAATCAGGTAGATGAGTTTTCCCGTATGAAGCAGGCGGATGAATTATTCTTGTAAGAATCAGGCAGATGAGTTTTCCCGTATGAAGCAGGCGGATGAATTATTCCTGTAATCAGGCAGGTGACTTTTCCCGTATGAAGCAGGCGGATGAACTTTCCTATAAGAATCAGGCAGATGTGTTTTCCCGTATGAAGCGGGCGGATGAATTATTCTTGTAAGAATCAGGCAGATGAGTTTTCCCGTATGAAACAGGCGGATGAATTATTCCTGTAAGAATCAGGCAAATGTGTTTTCCCGTATGAAGCAGGCGGATGGACGTTCCTGTAATCAGGCAGATGACTTTTCCCGTATGAAGCAGGCGGATGGATGTTCCTGTAATCAGGCAGATGACTTTTCCCGTATGAAGTAGACGGATGGGGTTTCCTGTGTTTAGGCAGATGATTTGCCTGTATGGATAGGCAGATGAGTTCCCTGTGATTAGACAGAGATGTTTCCCCAGCGAAGTCGTTGGGATTTTCTGTGGCGACGAAATGTAGCGTCCTAACATGGACAAAGTTCTATTCCTGCGATGATAGAATCTTTTTCGGGTTGATGAAAATGAGCCCCAGCATGGTCGCTAATATGTTTTCTTCGTGTTGACGGAAGGCGGAGTGTTAACATGGACAAAAGGCGGGGTATTTTGACAAGAGAGAGTTCAAGGCCTGGGGCGTTACACAGGCGGTTGACATTGAAATCAGATTTTGATATCAGATGATTGATCAGTTGGTTGCCGTAACAATCGAATTCAGTTGGTGGAAGTTGTTTTCCAAGCAGTTTGTGCAGTTTACTTCTGCGGTTGGCAAATTTCCGGGTTCTTGGTATTCAACCGTCTCGTACCGCGATTGTTTGAAGGCCGTTCGCTCTTCACCCAGTCGGGTCCAAGCCGTTTGAATAGGGGCAGCTGTTGCACCCTAAAATTTTCTCAACCTATTTCACCTGGTTTATGTTCCAATTGCATTATCATTTGCATAGTCACATCATGTACATGGTCCAATCATTTACATATCATAGCATAGCATGCCTCCAACAAGGGATCAAGGTGTCTATCAAAAGAAGAAGCCTATCTAGAGATGTTATATGAGTCTAAGAGACCATCCAAGTCATCAAGGAATGGGTTGAAGCTTTGAGGAGATTTGAGTGTCAGCAGGTGGATTTCTCTCCTAACTTGAGGTGTATTGAAGATCATCAACATGGAATTATGAATTTGAGGTGTGTATGGATCCCATGGGAGGCCTAGAGAGCCCTATTGAAGCTTAGACAAGTCATGGTATCAAGTTCAAGAACCATAGTTGAGGTATGTACAAGTAGGGTCTCATCTGGGTAACCCTAGGTCAAGGAAAGTAAAGAAAGGGCATCAAGACCTAGCTCTCGGTCATGGAAGTCATGGGTTGATATGTTAAATCATGTATATGGATGAGTCAAGATCAAGTTCAAGAGAATCAAGAGTGGTTGGAGGTGTTTGGGACAGGGTTCCTAGGGTAAAATCCCCTATATAGCACTGGACTTCCAAGCCACATAAGTAAAAATTCCAGTTTTAAATGGATTCTTGGCCAACATGAAACTTGTAGAGCTTCTCAATAGCTTTAATTTTAGTACTAGAAGTCTTCAAGGAGATTTGTAGAACTCAAGTTATGGTTCTTGCAAGTTATGGGTCATCAGAGGACACTGAAATTTATCTGTGAAAGTCACTTGACTTCCAAGTAACTTTTGCCCATCAAGGAGTTTTCAAATGGATTCTTGTCCAACATAAGAATTGTAGGGCTTGATCTTAGATTTATTTTGAGTACTAGAAGTCCTCAAGAAGATTTGTGGAACTCAAGTTATGATCTTGGCAATCCAGGGGTATTTTGGGAAAGTTGAATTATAAGTCATTTTTTAACATAGGTCAAAATCTCCATCTTCCACTCCTCAAATGAAAAAATGTCCAACATGAAATGTGTTTAAAATGATGTTTTTAGGTCAGATAATAAGTCATGCGTGATTTGAATGACTTGCATCACAAAGTTGCCCAAAATGGCCTAAAAAGGGAGATTTTTCAAATGATTCAAAGGAGGAAAATTGGGATTTTTGAGATATGAGGCATACACATGGCATATGGGTAGTCATTTTGAATGGAAATTGGATTTCAAACACATTGGCAATGTCACAATTTTGAGATGAGTCATGGTTTTATGAGTTGCTTTGGAAAATGCTTTCTTACATCATAAGTAACATATGCAAAACCATTTTTTAGATCATAACCAAGGCCTTAACCCTTACCAATCCATTCAATATGTCATTAGAGGAGAATTTGGATCAAAATCAGGTGTTGAAGCAAGCTGAATCATGACTGTCATGGATGAACTTATCATGGTAATTTCAAGTGCATGAGAATTTCAATATCTCACATAGATCATTCCAGGGCATTCTAGATGATTCCTACATGTTCTATATAAGGATTATAACTAATTCAGTTAGTTTTTTGGTGAAGATTGAGAGATATTTGAGAGATAGAACTTTGATTTTTCACTTTGCAAATCAAAATCGGTTATATCAATTGGAGCATTATCAAAGCAAATTCATGCATTCAGTAGCTTTATCTTGAGTTGTTGAGTGAACTCAGAGGGATTTCTGGCCAAGATTGCTGAAGAATCAAGAAAGAGCACTTTGAGTTTCAAGCTTGCATTTGAAAATCGAATTTGAGAATTCAGAGAGATTCAACACAAATTGATGCATACAGAAGCTTGATAATCACTCATTGAAGGAATCTGGAAGATCTTGAAGCATAATTCGAAGCTTTCCACCTTCTGTTCATCCAAATTTCACAGGTTGGTAAACTTCATCTTATGGCATGATATAGATAGAATTGCTAGGTTTTAGGTGTTTAGATGCAATGTAGATGATGGCTAGGTGGTTTCTGGTAAAGAAATTCAAGGTTTAGAGACAAATTTAGGTGGAACCAATTTTCTGTTGAGGATCATTTCTTGCAGTTCTTGTTGATTTAAGCTTAGTGGAATGGTGGAAATTACTCAGGGTAGTGTGTAGATGATCCTAGGCCCTTCAATTTTGAGATTGGTGAGGATTAAATTTTGAGCTTGTTCTGAGTTGTCTATCGTGTTTTGAGATGGAAGATGATTCAATGCAAATGGAGGGCATGGTTAGATTCAGGGAGAAAAAACGAGCAAGATGATGTATTCATGTGTAGGTTTTGGTGAGTATTCATGGAGATAGCATTTGGGGACGACGGTGGCGCCACCTCCGGCCACCGTCTGGTTCACTTTCCCTCCCAAGTTTAAATTGGGGAAGATGACTTTCTGGCCATAGGATTAGGGAAGACCTTTGACTCAGATACTCATCCAAGGGCCACGATGCATTCTCATTTTGTGAAGAAACTCTGAATTCCCCCTCAACGCACCGTTTCACTAAATGTTTGGTTTTGGGCTTAGATGAAACTTTGCTAATCACACCCCAGTTTGAAGGCCCATTGAGAAACCAACGCGAATTAATTGCTATTTGCCACAAGCTTTTCTCATTTTCCTTGATTTTCCATATTATTTTCTGAGTTGTTTTGGGCTTAGCACGCGCATGATATCCACACCCCCTCCTGAGCCCATCTTCATTTTGAACTGCATATTGTTGCTATTCAACACGCCTCATTTGCATTTTTCTTTTATTTTCTTCTATTTTCACATTTTATTTTAGGTTAATGAAATAATTCATATCAATTTGAAAAATAATCATTTTAGGATGGATTTTTATCCCTAGTTCCCTTAGGACCTCTAGAAATTATGAAACTAAAAAATATTAATTTCATGCATTTTATATTTTTTGGTATATTTTACAATTTTATTGCTTTTATTTTGCATTTGTTTGATACTTCATTTTTCTGAATTTAGTATGAGAGATTGGTGCATGATTTTTGATTGATTCTTATGAGGTTGATTAGATTAGGGAAGTATGTACCCTTAGGAATTTTGTCATATTTTTGTGACTAAAACTTAGGTTAGTTTGAGAGGTGGATAGAAGAGGTATTAGAATTAGGGTTTCACAACACTTAGGTGTATTTTAGGGCATATTTTGGGGACCTAGGGTTTGATTTAGGCCTTGGGGTTTATATGGGGTATTGGGTATAGGGTTAGGTTCCCTTAGAAATTAATCTAGAATTTTATAATGAGTATTACTATTTTATTTGATTTTTGCAAGTTGAGTGGTGATTGTGTGTTTCCCCCTTGGGCATTTTGCTTGTTTGTTTGGTTTGGGTTATTTCAATTGGGCTTGGGGCTTGGGCTTTGCTTGTTGGAGCTTATGAAGATATTGAAGATGATTGGATACAAAGGATGGAGCTTGGAGCATGAAGGTTCTTCTCCTTGAAGGTTGCTTTTGAAGACTTAGGAAATAGGAAATATAGGGAGAGCTTTAGATTAGACTGATTTTTTCTTACAAACATGGAAAGCATCTTGTGCTTCTATTCCTCCCTATGATAAAAATTCCTTTTAGGGTATTCACATCCCTCCTTTGGAAGGATAAGTGACATACTTTAGAAGTAGAACTTTGAGGGAACCTTTCCCCTACAATGCTAAGTGCTTATAGGCTTCCTTTGGTTGTCAATAAGCTGTTTAACATTTCAACTTAATCTGATAATTGATTCTCTTCTGGAGTGGTTGCATTGAGATTAGAAGCTTATGGAAGAATGAATTCATTGAAGATTGGTGAAGTTGAAGCTTGTGCCTGTCAAAGCTGGTTGTCTGTTGGAGTTAGGGTTCTGCTGCTTTTTGAAGCTGTTTACTTGTTGGGATTCAGTGCTTGCTAGAGCTTGGAGATTTTTGGAGACATGAGCTTATCTAAAGCTTGGGGATCATTGAAGAGTGAAGATGGGGTCTTGCTTGAAGGTGTTACTGTCCACTTTTCTTGCTGTTAATCAACTGTAGCTGTCAGAGTTGTTGCTATTTGAGCTGCTTACTGTAGGAGCTGGATTGTTGCTGTCAGTGTTGATGCTGGTGTTGTTTTCTTTGGGTGAATGGTTTGTTGGCTTGTTCAGCTTGCCCCTTAGGTTTGAAGTGAAGCTGTTTCACTTTGCCTGTTATTTTCCCAGGTTCGAGGTTGAGTGAGACTCCCTTGCCTCGCTTGTATTGCTGCATTGCATGCATTTTACTGTATATATCTTGTTTCTTTGCTGTTTATCCCCTAGGATCTCTGTTTCCCTCTGTGTAAGAGGGAAATATGACAGACATTAGGTGTTTATCCATGCATGACAACTTTAGGGTAGTTTTGCTTCCCATTTTCAACCTTAGGCTTTTAGAGCTTCTTTCTCTTCTTATCTCGAAACAACTCAAAAATACAGTAATAAGGTTAATCGATGTCGTACTTACGAGCCTTAAGCTATTTGAGAAAAGGTTGCCGGAGAGCTTCTTTCCAGTAGTCTGGCTGCTTAGGGTGGCACCCTTTGGGTGACACGCGACGTAGTCACTCTTAAATCATAGTCTCTAGTGCGTCAGAGATTGTAAACAAACTAAAAAACACTTCTTTCGTAAAAGATTCAAAACAAACATCAAAATGTCATTTTTGTCCGCTTGGACTCTTAATCAAGAAAAACCCCTTTTGAAGGTAATAAAGAACAGTCAGACAAGCTTGTGTCTTCCGTAGCCCGAACTACGTTTGCTCTGATCTTTCATGCTGTATGAAAGTACGTAGGCATAAGATGCCGTATCCTAGAGAGCAACCTTCCCCCTTAACCCGTAGTTAGGCGAACTACGTTGACTCTGATTTCTCGTTCCAGACGGGAATACGTAGGCATAAAGTGCGATACGTTTCCGAGTCATTTCTTTTCTTTTTAACCCAGACCTGTAGAGTAGATAGAATAACAATCCGTGCTAGAAAACAAGCGTGGATCCCGTCGAGTACGACGGACGTGAGGGGTGCTAATACCTTCCCCTTGCGTAACCGACTCCTGAATCCAGGATTTGGTTGCGATGACCATTCCTTTCCCATTTTGCGTTAGGTTTACTCTGAGCGTTTCCTTTCCCTCTTGTGGGATAAATAACGCACGATGGCGACTCTTCTGTCATAGCCGGCGCCGATTTTCGCAGTAGCGACAAAGATGAACTGTCCTTGCTGTCCAGAAGGATCAACAAACTCTGGAAGCATAAACAGAGGAAGTTCAAGAACTTCAAGAAGCCAGATCAATGCAAAGAGTCCTCTGGACACAAAAGATCTGGAAAGAAGGAGGTTATTTTCTATGAATGCAAGGAACTTGGGCACTACAAGAATGAATGTCCAAAGCTTCAGAAGGAGAAGCCAAGAAGGAAGCCTGAGCATAAAAAGAAAGTTTTGATGGCTACATGGGATGATTCAGATGCATCTGAATCTTTATCAGAGTCAGAAGAAGAACGCGCCAACATGGCACTAATGGCAGGCGTGGAAGATCAGGATGAAGGAACATCTGGATCTGAATCTGACTCAGAAGAGGTACTTTCTGATCTCTCTAGGGAAGAACTTATTGAGGTTTTATCAGAAGTTCTGAAAAACTATAATCAGATTAAGCTCAAATGCAAGAAGCTTAAATGCAATCTTGAATTTGAGAATAGTCTGTTAAAGTCAGAAGTTTCTGAGCTCAAAGAAAACATTGTGAAAATGAAAAACAATTTTGAAAAAGCTCAACAAGACTCTTGTAATACCCCAAATTTTACCCTTACATTTAGTCAGTCATTTCGCATAGCATTTCATTTCGCATCTATTAGTCATTAACCAGTCATAAAGTGCGTTTTGTTTTGCAGGAATCGGTTCAGGGGAGTTTTGGTCATTTTACGCCGTTTTGGCAAATTCTGAAGAAAAGCGGTCTTTAGGTCTCGAGGCATTCAAACCATGTTTAAGACCGTTCTGAGCAGTTTTCCGTTTTCATGGATAAAGCGTCTTCTTGGATATACAACAAGAAAGAGTTAGTTTGAGTTTGTTCGGATGTAATCAGGTTGCGGTAAATGGTCAAATGGTAGAAAGATAACGGATCTCGTTCATAATATTGTCCAATACAAAAAGGGAAGTGAATTTAAATATTTGTGAATATTATTCGTGAATTTGCAAATCAGAGGTGAGTTTAAATATTTTTGAAGCTTTATTCATAAGTATTTGCAATTTACGTCTAAGGGGTGAATTTAAATAATTTTTGAATTATTATTCATAGATATTTAAAATTCACAAATGAGAAGTGACTAAATATTTTTTTGAACTTTATTTCATAAATATTTAGTTTACAATTGAAATGGATAAACAATTTTGAACTTTATTCAGAATACCCATTGGTTTACAAGAAGATTCATTACATTGGCTATCTATTCTAAAAGGTTCTAAGTCCTAAGAATACTAAGTGTATCTTCATGATATTCCTCCTTTTAATTTCTTCACATACCTGCACAAATAGGAAACAAAGAAAGAGGTTAGAAGGGAGGGACGAACACCCTCAGAAAACTTTCATCACTGGGTGCCGGGAGGGTACAACCGAAGTCGCATCCTGCTCCCACTTCCGCATCTCAACCTCGGCTACCGACCGGCAGCATCCGTTCCATTGAGGGATAGCCGAGAGAGAGAGAGAGATAAAGGAAGCTTTCGAGCCGAAATGATTTACGCAGATGTGGATTCTGAAGGGACCATCAAGTAAATATAGCAGCCTATCAAGTAAATATGTGTTTTTTTTCTCGAAACGGTTTCACGGCCAAAAGTAATTGGAAATACAAACTGAAAGTGCACAATAGAAACAATCAGAGGCAACCATCATGTAGGCTCAGTTTAGCAACATCACAGCCCCAATCATCAAACCGTTTGTGAATCCAAATACTCTAGCCCTGAAACGATGGAAATGAGCAGATATTAGTTCAAAGGGACTGAGATTATGCGCCGAAAAAGAACCACACCAGTAACACCAAACTGAATCCACAGGCAAACCAAATCTGGAAATGAGCCAATAAATCCGCAAGTGATTTCTCTACAAAAGTCAAAGCATCAGTATCCGAAAATAGAATGGCAAGTACATCAAAAGAATCAGGTTCAGGTTAATTCGAAAGCAAGAAAGGGCTGAGGTCCAGTTCACAAACCACAGCGGGAAATGCAAACTCGATCACAAGAGCAAGATAAACTCACATTCACCTATCAGTTCAGGAAAAAGGAGATATGAGTTTCAGTTCAGACAAAGAAGAATCGAGGTATCAAAATGGATGGAACAGGGGTTCAGCCCTCAGTTTAACCATCATTGGGCGTGAGAATTCGAGTGGCCGGGAGAGCCACGGCCGAAGCCGTTACTAATTCCCTACCAAACATCGAACTGCGTGGCATACAGTAATTGTCGCTCAAGCCCGAAGGTCGTTACCACTAAGGCATCCAAACCAATTGGCTCAGACCCTAAGGTCATCATCGCCAATAACCTTCACTCGGCCACCTTGACTCAGTCGAAGCATCAGTATCAATTCACTGAAAAAAGAAGAGGAAAGTGAGTATATGTCCCAAAGTGATGTTCATGACCGAAATGAATGGAAAACCACACATCAGCTCAGAAAGAAACAGTTATTTGTTCTGAAAGAACAAGAGATGTATCAGTAAAGAGCATATCAATAGCGGCAACAGGATGAACTGAAAGAATGAGCCAATCAAAACCATCAGGAGCATCCGAATCATGGCAGAAAACCAGATATCGGCTACTTGTTCAGAAGGGTAAATCCATCATCGTTTAAGAGCAATCCCACGTCTGCAAGAAAGCATCAAATTTATCAGAAAAATTAGAAAGAACCAATCCCATTAGAAAAAGACATCAGTTCGAAGAGGGATATCAGCAGAGCCGTATCAGTCTACGCCAGGTTCGAAGCTCGATGGTATTCGGATCGGGACCAAAACCGATAAATCCACGACGACATCGAAAACTGGATAACCGAAGTTAGCCCATGGGAAATCTGCATCAAGAAGAACCAAACATCAGGTTTACATCAGAAAAAAAACTCCATCATCAATAAGGTCAGAAGCAGTTCACCAAATTCCCAAATGGGCACCCACATTTGAACAAATTTCCAAAACCAAATACGGTTTATCAAAGTGAACCGCAAATATCCAAACGAGTTCGGTTACGAATCCCAAAAAGGGAAGAAATCTCAATCAGAATCCAATCATCATAAGATACGAAGAGAATCAAGTCTTATCAGTAAAAAGTAACGTAAATCATTGCAAATAAGGGCCCAATACAAACGGATTCAGAGAGACTATAAAAAGGGAACAATATCACCTCGTGGAAAAAAAAACCTAGACGGAGACGGGACGGGAAAAAGCACAAAGAACGGCGAATAACAAACCACGACGGCTCAGATAGCGTTGTTCAGCTCTCATCATTGCCTACAAACGCCGTCACGATCCAGAGATCCAAACGTTCAAGAGGACATTGCCATTACCGATTGTCGGATCGCTGCGAACTCTCTAAAAGAGTGAGCAATCCAACTTCAAGATTTATCGATCCCCGTTTGTTTTATTGTTTTCAGGTGGAGTCGAGAAAGAGAGAAGCGAATCGAAAGCGATAACGGAGAAGAGGAGAAACGGCGCCGCAAAGGGTTTGAGAAAACCCTAGACACAACTTTGATTCAATTGCTATTCAGCATCGGGCTTGAAAAGAACCGGCCCAACCTTCGGCTTGGTTTTATTTATTCATATCTTATTGCTTTATTTTGTTAGTTCATGATTTATTAAGATTTTTCAAAACAAATTATATTAAGCTTTTTAAAACTAATTAACCCAAACTTTTTCAAAATAAATTATAATAGATTTTTTCAAAACAAATTATATTCAATTCTTTTCACAACAAGTTATAGGAACTTTTCTCAAAAACAAATTTTAAAACATTTTACATATTAAAAATTAACTTTTCATATTTTAGGTTATCAGAAAAATGTATATAAAAAAAAATATATATATAAAAAAATAAAGATCAAAAACTTTGCTCGACATCAGAGAGAAGCCACAAAAAAGAATCTCTAGCCTCGCGTACGTTTTCTTATGCGTTTCACAGCCTATTGGTTGTCGCCTGAATACTGTCCCCTAATCTTGTTCGTTTATTTTGCAGCTTCGTCATGTTGTCTTATTTATTTAGTCACGTTTTATTCAAATTGTTGCTTTGTTGTAACTGCTTCTCATATGTAACCCCGCGAATCTAACAATCGCGTTTTAATTTCTGCCTTTAAATTTCTGCTTGTATGGTTTTAATTTCTGTCATTATTTCTCTGCTCGTATGATTAGTTTCTCACACTTTCACCAATTATTCTGTCACACTACACACCTCCGAAGGAATTAGGTCTAACCGTTTGGTCGCCGCGCCAGTAGTCCTCAACTTCAAACCCTTACAACCTCACAAACCCTAATTCTCACAAATGCCTCGCCGCAGGCGCAATTACAATTTTACCCCTAGCATTAGGTCAAAGAGCCGCCGCGCTCATTTTAGGGTTTCCTGCCGTGGAACCCCTAATTTAACCCTATTTACAACTTAACAATTCAACGTAGAGATTTGGAGTTTCTACACTCCGCGTAAGCGTGTCCTTAAGACATGTTTATTCCCCTTGAGACCTTGACCACAGTCAAGACGTTTCTAACCTCCCTTTTGAGGGGAACTACGATTACTCTGATTCCACTCCCGTAAGGATACGTAGGCACAAGATGCAATGTCTTGCCGAGTAAACTTAGAACTAACCCCTTAGGTCTCTTTTCTCACTTTTAATCCTTTGTACATATACCTTAAGCAAATAAATAAAGCAAAATAGTAAACATCTGAACAAAAGGTTCCTGTAGAGTACTACAGAAGTTTAGGGTGCTAATACCTTCCCTAAATTTAACTAACCCCCGAACCCTAGATCTTTCCCCGCATTGTGTTTACGATGCAAAATAGGTTTTCCCTCTTTTGACCTTTTCCTTCGGATAAATCAAAGAGCGGTTGTGAATTGAATTGCGATTCAAACTCATTAATAGTTTGTGATCCTATTTCCACCGCAACAACTATGAATCTGAAACTAAGTCAAAATGTAAAAATATTTTAGAAGAATATGACTATAGTTTTCAGAAGTTTCTGGCTAAAAGAATAGATAGAAGCAAGATGGCTTCAATGATCTATGGAGTTAGCAGAAACAACAAGAAAGGAATTGGATATGAATCTTCTTCTAGAAAGGATTTAATCCAATACCTGTTGATAAACTTATCATTAAGAAGACTCCCTTATATTCTCATTTTAAATTTGGTCATCTGAATGATATTAAACATACACGTTCTGATCAGAATGTTCCTGTGTTTAAACCAAAAGTTAGTCAGAACAAACCTGTTGTAAAAAGACAGAAGTTCAGACAAACTTTTAAGGCAACTAACCCAAAAGGACCCAAAAAGATCTGGGTACCTAAGGATAAGATAACACCTATTGCAAATGTATTTAGCAGCAAAGTCAAGACGCCAGTCATGGTACCTGGACTCTGGCTGCTCATGTCACATGACGGGAGAAAGGTTTATGTTCCAAAGCCTAGAGCTTAAATCTGGAGGAGACGTCAAGTTTGGAGGGAATCAGAAGGGCAAGATTATTGGCTCTGGTACTATTGGGAATGGTAACCTTCCCTCTATATCTAATGTTTTACTTGTAGAAGGATTAAAACATAATCTATTGTCCATAAGTCAATTAAGTGACAATGGTTATGACATAATCTTTAATAAAAAATGTTGCAAAGCTGTTAGTCAGAAGGATGGCTCAATCCTATTTAATGGAAAGAGGAAGAACAACATTTACAAAATCAATCTTTCAGAACTTAAGGTTCAAAATGTAAAATGTCGTATGTCTGTTAATGATGAGCAATGGGTCTGGCACAGAAGATTGGTGCATATTAATATGAGACGTATATCTCAGATTAATAAACTCAATCTGGTCAGAGGACTTCCTAAGTTGAAGTTCAACTCAGATGCTCTTTGTGAAGCATGTCAAAAAGGAAAATTTTCAAAATTTTCTTTTAAAACTAAAAATGTTGTTTCAACCTCAAGACCATTAGAGTTACTTCACATTGATCTGTTTGGACCAGTGAAAACTGCATCCATCAGAGGTAAGAAGTATGGATTAGTCATTGTTGATGACTATAGCAGATGGACATGGGTGAAATTCCTAAAACACAAGGATGAGTCACATTCTGTGTTCTTTGACTTCTACAAACAAGTCCAGAATGAAAAAGAATTTAAAATTGTTAAAGTCAGAAGTGATCATGGTGGCGAATTTGAAAACAAATATTTTGAAAAATATTTTAATGAAAATGGCATTGCTCATGATTTCTCCCGCCCTAGAACTCCACAACAGAATGGAGTTGTAGAGAGGAAAAATAGAACATTGCAAGAAATGGCCAGAACCATGATCAACGGACTAATCTGGCAAAGCATTTTTGGGCAGAAGCAATAAACACAACTTGTTATATTCAGAACAGAGTGTCTGTAAGACCTCTTCTAGAGAAGACTCCCTATGAATTGTGAAGGAACAGAAAACCCAACATTTCTTATTTCCATCCTTTTGGATGTATATGTTATATGTTGAACACTAAAGAGAATATAAACAAGTTTGATTCTAAAGCACAGAAGTGTTTCATGCTTGGCTATTCTGAACGCTTTAAAGGCTACAAAGTATACAATACTGAAACACAGATTGTGGAGGAATTTATACATGTTAGATTTGATGATAAGCTTGGCAATAAAAAGCCAAAGCAGGTTGATAATTCTGCAGATAGAGAAGTAATTCTCACAGACTCTGAAGGCTCAGAGGCAGAAAAGGTTCAAGTGAAAGAGCCAGAAGCAACACCAGATGCAACTCCTTTGGCCACTCAAATGAACAACTTGAATATTTCTGAAGAATCAAACGTTAGAGGATCATCTTCCAGAATCAAGGCCTCTCACCCAGAGGATGTGATAATTGGAAAGAAGGATGACCCTATAAGAACAAGATCCTACCTCAGATCATCTGAAGCGTCATTATCTGGTTTGGTGTCAATTATTGAACCAACTTCTATGGATGAAGCTCTACAAGACAATGACTGGATAATTGCCATGCAAGAAGAGCTCAATCAATTCACAAGAAATGACGTTTGGGATTTGGTTCCAAGACCAAAAGGATTCAACATTATTGGAATTAAATGGGTCTTCAGAAACAAGTTGAATGAAAAAGGAGAAGTTGAAAGAAACAAAGAAAGGCTTGTTGCTCAAGGTTATAACCAGCAAGAAGGAATTGATTACACAAAGACTTATGCTCATGTGGCCAGGTTAGAGTCTATTCGTTTACTCATTTCTTTTTCTGCACAAAATAACATCACTCTATATCAGATGGATGTTAAAAGTGCCTTCTTAAATAGGATTGTAGAAGAGGAAGTCTATGTCCATCAACCTCCTGGTTTTGAAAGTGATAAATTTCCAGAACATTTCTTTAAACTTAAGAAATCTCTTTATGGTTTAAAACAAGCTCCCAGAGCTTGGTATGAGAGATTAAGTAATTTTCTTCATCAGAGGCAAAGTGGACACAACTCTCTTCTGTAAAACATTTAAGAAAGATCTATTAATTTGTCAAATATATGTGGACGATATTATATTTGGATCTACAAATGTTACGCTGGGAAAGGAGTTTCAATGTATGCAGGCTGAATTTGAGATGAGCATGATGGGAGAATTGAGATTCTTTTTGGGAATTCAAGTCAACCAGACTCCAGATTGCACTTACATTCATCAGACTAAATATGTAAAAGAGCTTCTGAAGAAGTTCAACATGACTGATAGTAAGTTAGCAAAGACTCCTATGCATCCAACAAGCACTCTTGGTAAGGAAGAGGTAAGTAAGAAAGTAGATCAGAAACTCTACAAAGGTATGATTGGATCTCTTCTCTATTTAACTGCATCTAGACCTGACATTTTATTCAGTGTATGCTTGTGTGCAAGATTCCAATCAGATCCTAGAGAATCACACTTAACAGCTGTTAAGAGGATTCTAAGGTATCTGAAGGGTACTACTAATGTGGGTTTGTGTTAAAGAAAATATGATGAATTTAAACTAGTTGGATTCTGTGATGCTGATTACGCTGGAGACAGAGTTGAAAGAAAAAGTACTTCTGGAAGTTGCCAATTTCTGGGAAGTAATTTAATCTCCTGGTACAGCAAGAAACAACCTACAATTTCTTTATCAACTACAGAAGCAGAATATATTGCTGCTGCTGGATGTAGCACACAGATGCTCTGGATAAAAGGTAAGCTAGAAGACTATCAGATCTTTGAGAGTAATATTTCTATATTCTGTGATAATACTTCTGCTATATGCTTATCTAAAAATCCAATTTTACACTCTAAAGCTAAGCATATAGAAATTAAACATCACTTCATTAGAGACTATCTTCAGAAGGGTATTATAAACTTAGACTTTGTTGATACAGATCATCAATGGGCTGACATTTTCACAAAACCCCTTGCTGAAGATAGGTTTAAGTTTATTCAGAAAAATATTGGTATGGAATTCTGTCCAGAATAATATTTATCAGAAGCAAATTTCTCAGATGCAAAATGTTTAAACTCTGAAGTATTTCATCTGTCATTTATTTAATTTCTTGAATTATTAATTATGTGTGTATCTGAACTAACAAGTCTCAGAGGATCTGAATGTTGGCTAACGTTTCATTTCTCAAAGAGTTTTCAGAAGCACATGCAAGCAAACACGTGTAACTCAGAATCTGAAAAGATGGAGTGCACAATACTGAAGAGACGTTTGAGGTACTGTTTGAATATTTGGTTTCTCGTTTTCCCCCCAATTGTCAGAATCATTAATTGTTTGAAATGATTAATTTCTTTTTATTAAATGCCATTAAATGCTAAATGTGTACGTGTTGAACGTGTGACCTTTTGTGTGCCCTAAATTTCTTCTATAAATTCCACAAATCTCAACATTTCACACTTTTCACTCTCACAAACACTTATATGCATTTTTGCTTGTTCTTCAGCTTTCATCTAAACCCAAAACCCAAAATTGTTCGTAACCCTAAACCTTCAACAATGGCTACTTCATCTTCAACCTCAGCTCAGTTCCAATCAACAATGGCAGCTGTATCATCTTCCAACCTGGGTGCCATTCCTTTCAAGGAACCTGTTAGAACGAATCTCACACATGTTGAGAAACTGGAAGTGTTGTGTGAATCTTTGGTGGATTTTGCTTCTCTGGCTGAAAATGGATTTAATCTGCGCTCCATCATTGATGCTCAAGGTTGGACAAAGTACTTTGATATACTGTTTGGACCAGTTTATCCAGTTTTGGTAAAAGAGTTCTAGATTCATGCTCATGCTTATCCCAAGTTCATTGTGTCATCAATTCTGGGAAAAGAAATTGTGATTACAGAAGATCTTATAAGGAAACTCATTGGATATGAAGAAACTGATGGAGTTTCTCATCTGACTGGGTGTGTCAACATGAAAGTTGTTTATGAAGAGGTGATTGCTTCTGGAGAACCCTCTAACAAGTTCAAAGATTTGAAACCCAATTATAAGATCTGGGCCAAAATCTTCATGGGTTGCATTCACCACAGAAAGTCTACTAATTCACCTGACTATGTGAACAATGATCAACTCTACTTCATGTTCTGCCTCAGTCAGAGCACAAAGGTAGATCTGTCTCATCTGCTCTTCTCTCATCTTTGGAATCATTTTAAGGCATCAAGAGAAGACATGAAGACAAAACAAACAAAGGGTAGAAATTGGATCCCTTGTGGAAGGTTGATTTTAGATATTCTGATAGAGAATGGTTTGGTGGAGCATCTGCATGTGGCTGGACTGAAAAAAGAACTTACCTCCATTCTTGGAAAAGTTCTGAATGCTAAAAGTTTACAGAGGCTAAAAGTTATTGATGAACTTACTTCTGTACCTGACAAACTCAATACAGAAGAAGTAAGCAAACGAAGAATTCTGGTAGATAATTTTCCATCATTTTATGCAGAAGAACCAAAGGAAGTTCTGATCAAATTTGTTGGATCATGTATGGAACAAGGAATTCCACTTCCAGAAGGATTTCTAAACAGTGAACCAATGCCAGATCTCTATGCAGAACATAAGAGGCAGAGAAAACATGAATTAGAAGAAGAAGAAGCTGCAGGCTCAGAGCAGAAAAAGCAGAAAACTTCTGAAGAACCTCAGAAGAAGAAGAAAAGAAAATCTTCTGGAGAAGCTCTTTCTGCTCCTCTCAAACGCATCAAGAAAAGAGGTACTAAATCATCCTTACCTATTATTTCTGAAATTGCAATAGAATCATCAACATTTAGTTCTGTTCCTGATCCCCCTTCTTCTCAAACTCAAACCATTCTTGTACCATCTCAATCATCTGATCAACCACCTCCATCTTCTAAACAAACTGCATCTGACACTACACCATTACAATCATCTGAACCACTAACATCTGAAAAATCTGAACAACTAAAAACATCTGAACCAAAACAATCTGAACCTCAAGTTCAAACATCACCACAAGAACCAACTCCAAAACAACCAGAAGCTCAACCAGAAATTCCTCAATCTGATATTCCTAAACCAGAAACTATCCAACCCTCTGAACCTTTCATACCTGATTC
>CAWUDS030002228.1:0-25974 GCA_963859935.3 Lathyrus sativus | reverse complement strand
TTGTCGGTCGTCAAGTCCCAACCGGACGTGCATTTTGCACCATCCAAAAGATTTTCACCATACCATGACAGGTACGCGACTGTTCTCGCCCGAGAAGTTCATCACTATACCCGGATGTGCATTTATTTTGCACTATCTTTCAAGAAAATCAACCACAATCCTTTACAGATACACGCCAGTTCACGCCTGGAAAATCTATCAGTACAACACTTTACATCTTACAACGTCGTTAAGCTACATTTCTCACCTAAGAAGCCGATCCTATCTTCGTTATGACTCGCAGCAAATGGCCATCTCCATTGAGAAGTTGGGCTTCCATTTACCTGTCGTCTTGAAGTATGGGGAGGTTCGAACCAAATCGTATTAAGGAGAGCACGATCTTGAAATACGGGGAGGTTTGAGCGGAATCATATTCGGGAGAGCACGATCTTGAATTATGAAGAAGTTCATTTACCCTTTAGTAAAAGAGGGAGCAGAATCATATTCAGGAGAGCACGATCTTGAAGTATGAAGAAGTTCATTTACCCTTTAGTAAAAGAAGGAGCGGAATCATATTCAGGAGAGCACGATCTTGAAGTATGAAGAAGTTCATTTACCCTTTAGTAAAAGAAGGAGCGGAATCATATTCAGGAGAGCACGATCTTGAAGTATGAGGAAGTTCAGTTTACCCTTTTCATATTCAGGAGAGCACGATCTTGAAGTATGAAAAAGTTCATTTATCTTTTAGTAAAAGAAAAATCAGAATCGTATTCCAGGCGCCGACCTTAAATATGAGAAGATTTATATATCAGATAAGCAGCAGCCTCTTTATTTGAGTGCTTATCCATTTTGGCATGTAAGTCCCTTCCAACGATAAGTGACAAGTTCTCCCTCGAGAAGCTTATCAGGGCATTTCCCATCAAAGTCCATTTATTTTGGCATACAGCCGGTCTTTACCCTGTATATTTGATACGGATTTCCAAAAAGTCCGTCTGATCCCATCACGAAGGATGGTTTATAGAAGCTTGGATGTTATTCTTTGCTCAATGCTCCAGAGTTCTGTAATCGATCTTGCAACCGTGTAGATCCAGTTTTATTATTAGACATTCCCCAGTGGAGGTCATCTCAAAGGTGCCATCTCCATTTAAGGATCTTATTCCTAAAGTCCATTTATTTTGGCGTACAGCCGGTTTTTACCCTGTATATTTGCTACGGATTCCCGAACAGTCCGTTTGATCTTGTCACGAGAGATAGTTTACAGAAGCTTGGATGTTATTCTTTGCTCAATGCTCCATGCATTCTGTGATCGATCTTGCAATCGTACACGATTCAGTTTTACTTTTAGATTCCCCAGTGGAGGCCGTCTCACAGGTGCCATCTCCATTTGAGAATCTCGTTTCCAAGATGACAATTGGTCGTGTTCGCGCCAGTCGACCATCATTTTTTTCCCCGGTGTTGTACTGTGTCCCAGCGCGTCGTTTTCCCCAGTGTGCTTCTCGTAGCGTCTGTCCC
Organism: Lathyrus sativus; assembly: GCA_963859935.3. Lineage (NCBI taxonomy): Eukaryota > Viridiplantae > Streptophyta > Magnoliopsida > Fabales > Fabaceae > Lathyrus > Lathyrus sativus. Next base: position 24,483 of record CAWUDS030002228.1, on the reverse strand, counting down.
TGTGTCGTCGCATTCGTCAGCATTTTCGCATTCATTTTTACAGCATACGCATCACATCATAATCATGGCATCATCTGCATTAATCTGCTCTCACTTTGTCCATAGCATTGCATATCGCCGCATATAAGGGCAAAATTCTCGGTTATCTATATTTAAATCCCTCCACCATGATTCCTCGAGTCTCCGCCACTCAAATCATCCGGTGTAGTTATTTAAATAGGGGCAACTGTAATACCCCAAATTTTACCCTTATATTTAGTCGTTCATTTCGCATAGCATCTCGTCTGTGCATTTGCTAACCGCTATCAAGTCATGGAGGTGTTTGTTTTGCAGGATTGGTTCCAGGGGTATTTTTACGTGGATTCCGCTAATTCTTTGAAAACGGGCTGTTACTAAGTTTTGAGGCATTTGAGACACTATTTCTGAGGCATTTATTTATCACCGGGTTTGATTATATCAAGGCGCCAATTCGATGTGTTCGGTATTGAAATTTGTCGAGCACAACTGGATTTAAGACCTAGTTCATCGCTCATGGTTTATTTCCAGAGAACTCCCGATGCTGTTAACAAGGCACAGTTTAATTGGATATTATTGGATTGTTGCTCTTAGCATTTGATCAGTGGAATTCAGTTACGAGCAATGTTATCATTGATACTGAATCTGTTGTGATTGCGGCACATATCCGTGTTTGGTTATAAAGTTGTTGGTTAGCATTTAAAGTTGGGATGCGAGTGAATTTAATCAGGTGATGAGATTAAGATTACAAATGAGACAAGTGCACGAACAAGAATGTCATTCGGGAATGATTATGGTTTATGACTAGGTTAAGGAATTTAAATATTTGTGGATTTATTCACAAACGTTTATAATTTTTAACTAGAAATAAATATAAATAAATTTAAAACTGAGCAGTCATGGATATATAAAAGAAGTTCTGGCATTTTATTTCATAAGAACATCATGGTACAAAAGGAGTTGAATTGTTTCACATTCTGAATTGCTGTTACAAGGAATTACATTAACTCTAAAAAAGGTCCTAAATCCTAAAGACTTCTAAATGTCCTTCGCGGTGTCCCTTGAGCTTCTCCATGAATCCATGATTCACCTGCACATTAAAACAGAACAAACAGAATAGAAAAAAATGTTAGAAATTGTTTTTGACACTCTCAGAACAGTGTCATCATCGAGTGCCGGGAGTGGCACAACTGAAGTTGCGTCCTACCCCCGTTACCGATCCGCGCCGTTGGCGTCAGATCAGGTAACACCTGTTCTTATCATTACGGGACATCCGAGAGATAGAAGTAATAAAAGAAGCGGGACTGATTCGCTCTTGCCGCAATTGGATTTCCAAACTGATACGAAGGCAAATTTGGACTCAGACCTGGATGCCGGCAGGTCTGAGTCGTTTTGTTTCCGAAATTTCCAACACCTGAAAATCCACAACAGCATCAGTACCAGGTTCAGAATTCAGAACTCAAAACCAAAACAATTCATAAGCTGCATAAACAAAACAGCCACAGGTGATTGGAAATTCAAACTGAAGCTCAACCGAACAATCCATGAAACCAGTGCATTCACAGCATCTGCCAAAGAAATCAAGCAGTATCAGAAGTTGGCATACAATAGATGTTCCAAAAATGCAACCACATAAGTGAGTTCGTGAAAACCAAGTCCAAACAGAACAGAAAATACAAACCAAACTGCATTGAATGGCATCAAACATTGTATCAGAAGGCAAGTTTCAATGGCAAGTCACGAAAAACGTGAATGACCACACAAAATCACAACAGCAGCTGAACCAGATGCAAACTCAGTTCACAAATCATCATGGAAGCAGCAACAAGCAATATTCATGGAAAAGTACAGTATTGATGTAGTGAATGATGTATCTCTACCAGGACGATACGAATGGGTCCCTGTACTAGGGCAAGTTCACAAAACCATATCAGTTCAGAAACCAAAGAACCCGGCAGAGATTATCATAGGCTCAGAACATCATCATCATCGCCGCGTAACCTTCCCGGCAATTCGGACTCGACCTAAGCCGTAGTACCAGCCCTCTCTGAAAGAAGAAGAGGAAAAGCTAACTGCATCAGGAAAAGAATCCATGTCAGCAAAACAAACCAATATCCAGATTGTATTAGGAAAAGAGATCAAAGAATCCATATCAGCTGGAAATCAAATCTTATCAGAAAATGAAAACAGAATCTGTATGAATCCAATCAGCATCTGGAAAGCAAACCAAATCCATGACAGATCATAACCGTATCCAACCTGAAGGTGCAAGGCAAACTATATCAGAAAAAATAACAGAAAACAATTTTGATATTGATATCCATTCCAAATTAGGGAAGATTAAATCGGTATCAAGAGAATCAAAACGAGCCAAAGCACCAAGTTCATAAATCACAGCAGCAAATCGTATCAGAAACAAATCACGAGCCCAGAATCATATCAAAAGAAATCCCAATCAAATCTTAAAAAGGTAAATAAGATTCAATCAAATCAGATAAAATCAAAGTAAAAGCGAAGCACAAACCAGATATGGTATCCAAGGCCCAAAAGAGAGTCAAGTCAGAGACTATAAAAGGGGAAAAGTATCACCTCGTACAAACCCTAGAAAAAAAGACGGCGATCAGAAATTCGCAAGCGAAACCCTAGGCGGCGCGACCGAGACTCAGAGGAAACGAAGTCCTCATCATCGTCCTTGCGAGAAATAGCGACGAAGATCATCGACGGCGAACAACAAGCATCACCGAACATCAATATCATCCGCGAGTCACCGAGCGGAGAAGATCGCCTTCGCCGTTCATTACGAGCGTCGGGCAATCAAACCTCCCAGCCTCAGAGAGCTCATCATCGGCCGTTTCCACCGACCATCCGTCTCAAAACGTAAACCATCGCATGAATACTTGTTTCTGCTGATTTTCTTTGTTTGGTTTTTTTTAGCATATTATGAGAGAAGAAGGTGATACGAAATCAAAAGGGTGAGACACGGCCGCGAGAGAGAAAGACGAGTAGCAACCGAGAGAGATGAAGGATAAAGCTGAAACGGCGCCGCAGAAGAGGTTTCAGGGTTATGAAACCCTAACAAGCACTTTGTTGCAATTAACAGGACCGGGTTGGGTCCGGATGTGATTACCGGCCCAACCCATCATTTTTTAGTTGTTTTATTTATTTTGTTTTTAAATAATAGATTTTCTTTTTTTTTTTAAATTAAGTAAACTAACATTTTTAAACTAAAAATAAAAAGCATTTTTTAAAATATAAAACTAAAACCTTTTTTAAAAGAATAAACAAAAAACTCTTTTTTTTTAAAAAAATAAGAGAATTTTTCTTAAAAATATAAATATAAAATAAAACTCTTTTTTTTAAAAATTTAAAACATTTTTTAATTAAAATTAAATCTTTTTTTGCAAGTTAATATTAAATTCTTTTTTTTAAAACTTAAATCAAGATTTTTAAACAATAATAAAAATCTCAAATTTGCATCTTTTTCCTCATTGTCTCATAATTCATTTGATTGCCGCCTAACTCTGCCCTAACGTCGTTTGTTCATTTTGCAGCTCATTACGTTTACGTTATTTATTTCGTCTTATTTTTTCACTCAAAGTTCATTATCATATTGTATATGTTTCTCGGTTGTAACCTCGCGAATCCTAATAATCGCGCTTTAATTACTGCCCTTTAAATTTCTGCTTGCATAGTTAAATTAGGTCATTATTTTCCGTTTGCATGATTCAATTTATCCCACATTCATCAATATTCCTGTCATATTACACACATCCGAAGGTTAGGTCTAGCTTTTGGTCGCCGCGCCAATAGTCCTCAACTTCAAACCCTTACAACTCTTACAAACCCTAATTTTCACAAATACCTCGCCGCAGGCAAAATTACCATTTTACCCCTAGCATTAGGTCAAAGAGCCGCCGCGCTCATTTTAGGGTTTCCCGCCATGGAATCCCTAACCTAATTTAACCCTAATTACAACTTAACAATTCAACATAGAGATTTGGAGTTTCTACACTCCATGTAAGCGTGTCCTTAAGACATGTTTATTCCCCTTGAGACCTTGACCACAGTCAAGAAGTCTCTAACCTCCCTTTTGAGGGGAACTACGATTACTCTGATTCCATTCCCGTAAGGATACGTAGGCACAAGATGCGATGTCTTGCCGAGTAAACTTAGAATTAACCCCTTAGGTCTCCTTTCTCACTTTTAATCCTTTGTACATATGCCTTAAGAAAATAAATAAAGCAAATAGTAAACATTTGAACAAAAGGTTCCCGTAGAGTACTACGGAAGTTTAGGGTGCTAATACCTTCCCTAAATTTAACCAACCCCCGAACCCTAGATCTTTCCCCGCGTTGTGTTTACAACGCAAAATATTTAGGTTTTCCCTTTTTGACCTTTTCCTTCGGATAAATCAAAAAGCGGTTGTGAATTAAATTGCGATTCAAATTAATTAATAATTTGATATCCTATTTCCACCGCAACAGAAAATGGCGACTTCACTGGGGAGTCTTCTAAACTTTTGAGGGTTATCCCTAACTTGTTCATATTTATTACTATCTGTGTTATTATTCATTTGCATGTATATATTTGTGCTTTGATTGTGGGACTGTTCCTTGTGCTGTGAGATAAGTCCTACGCCCGGACTAGTGACATTATTATAGGATGGGGATATATTCGATGAGGCTTATAGGGAGTTGAATCCCGATCAAGCTGATTCGAGAATCACCGCTCAGTTGAGACCTTTTCGAAAATGGTTCGGTTGAACGAGTAATCGTGAAAACTTTTTCCATGGTCGATTGGAGTCTGTGATATTGGGAACCGTAGTACCTTTACACCACCTTGGCCTCATTTAGGACGTAGTGCGGGAACTATGTGGGAGTAGTCCTACAATGGTTGCTACGCGATACTACACTCAAAAGAGGTTCTCTTGAGAATATTATTAACCCCCGAGTCAGTTGGAAGGTTGATAATATCCGAAAGATGGGCTGATGACTTTGGGCACTTTTTAGAACCTTGTTCTGCAGGTACAACTAACCTATAGTACACTCCTTTTGGGGATGGGTAGACCTTAACTCCACTCATAACTTTTAACCTAGGGTTTGTGTATTCATGTGCATGGCATCCATAAAGCATCCCATTTCATTGTATTTCATGAATTCAAACATCATTTATATCGCGGGATAAAATAAAAATGAAAAACAATGAAAAAATTTTTTGGTACCCCACGACATTCGTAAATGTTTGAATTCCATGAAATCTTCATTCGCATTTGCATCATAGCATCATATACTTTCTTGCATTGCATGTGTCTTCCGTTTTCTCATGTTCGGTTCTCTCACCTTCCAGTTTTGTCACCCTGAGTTCTCTGCATCAATACGACCCTTCAAAAGAATGGAGGATCAAAACCAAGAGATCAACCGTGTCAGCCATGAACTCGAAGATCTTCGAGGAAGTGTAGGGCAGATTTTGGAGATGCTACGAGCTCTTAGTGTGAAGGTGGATGCTCAGTCTACTGTTGTTTCTGAGACTACTAATACCGTTATGGGATCTCAACCAGCTGTTACTGTCGAGAATGTACCTCCTCACGGTCTTCAATCCGGTTTGGTGCCTCCTAGTGCTCAACCAGTTCGACGAGCTACCCCTCCAAAGTGCAAAACTCCTAACTCCGACCATGGTAAAGGACCTGCACGTTCGAGGAACCGCAAAATGGCTACTCCTCAACCTTGGCAACATCAGCAGAGTTATGTTCAAGGTTATCTGTTTCCATATGTCCAACAACCCTATGTAGCTACTGTTGCACCTCCTTTTGATCAACAGTTTCCTACATACCAGCCTGTGCAATCAGCTCCGGTATATCAAGCACCGATTCATCAACAACCTTTCGGTCATCCGCCCGTGCAAGTTCCTGTCAACAGTCAACGAGTGCCCAACGCTCCTGTTCACCAGCAATCACAGGATCAGGTTCCTTATCTCCGTAAGAGTCAGTATAAGCCTTGTCCTCCAATTCCGATGGCTTTCACTGAGTTATACTCCCATTTGGTACAACAAGGTCTGGTTACCACCCGTGCTTTGGGTCCTCCGCCTAATCCGTTACCTGCAGGATACAATGCTGCCGCTCATTGTTTATTTCATGAGGGTGCGCCCGGCCATGATCTAGAGAATTGCTATGCTCTTAAGAAAGTTGTCAGAAATTTGCTAGAAACGAAGAAGTTGTCTTTTAGCGATGCTCAGATGAAGATCGAGACTCCTCTCGGGGTCCCTCACTTGTCGAGTTCGAGTTCTGCAAAGCATGCTACTCCTGTGGCAAATCAGCCGAATCCAGTAATCATTCAAAGGCCTAGCTCGCTTCATTTCAGTAACCCTCAAGATGATATGACTGGGATCAACAAAGAATCTGGGAAAGTTATTTTGAAGCAACGACTGAAAACTGTTGAAGATGTGACCAGCATAACTGGGGCAAGCCATGACGACTCACAGTGATCATAAACCAGACGACCTTTCCATTGAGGCTCCGCCAAAGGAAACTGTTACGCTTGAATGCAAGATTTCATAAACGTTTAGAAGGATTTTCCCGACAGTTCATTTGTTTATTTATATGTATTTCTCTTTGATTAAGAATATTTAGCATGCACGAACTTGTTTATCTTTGATTAATGCAACGCATATGTTTGTCTTGAATAAATCCATTCGTTTCACTCATTCAAAAAACGTTTTCATAAATTACAATGCCAACTTTACCCGATCTCTTGTTCTGATGGAGAATTGGGAGGAGGATGACGAACCCAAAACGTCAGATTTCTTGTCGTATGCTTTCGATTGAAACCCGCTGATGATGTAAGGCATTGTTTCAAATCCCAAGCACTGGAGATATAAGGATGTTAATCCCTAGTCAACCCTTTGAGCCTTGAAGTAGGAGTTTTTCTTTCTTTTTAAGAACCTTCATCCTAACCTGGGGCAGGGTAGGTTTCAGTTAAACCGATCGAGCGCTTGGACTCTTAAAAAGGAAGAGAAAACCTTCGAGAATTTATCCTTAGCATCTTAAGAAGTCCAATACAATGACTACCCCTCGGTTACCTAAGGAGTGGGGCAGTCACGAGCCTTTCAAAAGATTTACACGACTTGTGCATAAAAGAATATTCAAAAAAAAAAATAAGAGCACGCTAAGTCAAAACCTATGAAGGAGACTTAGGCAAAACTAGGGCATCCCGCTGGACTCCAAAGTCAAATCAATAGACGCTGTCCAGGAAAAAGTTAGAGAATAAGAGCAATAAACCATTAGTTTTTGAATCCCTATAAAGAACAAAGTCGTGTGACCAATTGCCATTAGAAATAGGTGAGTGACTGCCATGTCCAAAGCCTTGATAAGTTCTCGACCATAGCAAATCCGCTTGAGATATGAGCGTTCGTATCCGGTTAACTGACATAGGATTGGAGAACATCACGAGGAATGGGTGGGTACAAGTATAACTTTGAGCCTATATCCTTTGTTTCTTAAACCGTGAACCGAGCCACGATACAACCTTTAAAAGACCTAATTGAAGTAGGACTTCGGTTGAAAGCATACTCGACAAGATCACGTTTCCTGACTCCTACGAGCTATGCTAAAAAAAAAATTCATGTTGGCATTATAATTAAAACTTATATCCCGACTAGTGATTTCGGTCACAAGTTATGGCGATATCTTTTTCAAAACAAAAATTCAAGACAAATATATGTGTACATTGACAAGCTCAGGATAAGCATTTCAGGCATGATGACTTTGCTTGATATCTTAGAGAGTTACATATGGACATAACCCATGGAACTTAAAGATCCTGCTAAACAGGGGCAGGCGATTTCCCAGTTCGCTTACCAACGCGAGTCTGAAGTTCTTAAGAGCTATTTCTCAAAAATTTCATCGTAACACGATTAATTTGTGCCAGTTACGTCGAGACCTGACAAATCTCTCAAAGAGTTTGAAAACAGTGGGGCAACCAGACTCCATGTTCTCTATAAAATCCTCTTGAGATGACCCTACCTCGCAACGCAAGTATCCTGGGGCACCATGTTTTTAAAGGAAACAAATGGCGACTACTATAAGGTCCTTCAAGATCAAGGCCATGTGGTTTCACAACTTTTCTTCATGCACCCGACGGATTTTACTCACAGAGGCCTTCGTTCCCCAGTAAATCTCAGTGTTGCAACAGGCTCCCAAGCTATTGCCTCATCACAGTCCCCAGCGAGACTATAAGCTGACAACTTTTTCTTAGGTAACTCGAAAGTGTCCCTCAGGTTTTTTTTCTCCCCATGTGAAGACATGATACTGTGCAACCAAGCAGATTACCTTCTCCCCAGAGAATTCAGAACTTTAAAACCAAGATTTGGCTCTACCATTGATCCTTCTCCTCCATGATTGACGTATTGGTTGCAGAGAACGCAGGGTATCTCTGTCGAGATGTTTATTTCATCTCTCGTCCCGTCTCTAGTCTGTTTCGTCAGCATACGCAGGGGCATAAGCATCACATGCCTAGTTCATATATTCATTTCACATACTCATTACATACTCATTTCATAACATCTTGCATATTTAACTACATAGACATTAACATACATTCATATTAACATATTCATTAACATACGCGTTAGCATGCACAGGTTCATTGTGTCTCCATCATTGGTCGTTACCGCCGAGTAACTGGGGCTTGTCCATTCTCTCCAAATAGATTGTCAGCCCTAAGCATAAAATACATATGTGTTTCCAGTTTCCCCACGGAGCTCGATCCTCGTGGATGACGGTTACTTCAGCTATCTTTCCTTACCAGGATAAGATATTTACCCTTCGAGATCATTCCCTCGGTGGAGTCTTGATTACCAGTCTTCTTTCTAGCTCGATCCTAGATTGAATCTCAGTCTTGTCGGTCGTCAAGTCCCAACCGGACGTGCATTTTGCACCATCCAAAAGATTTTCACCATACCATGACAGGTACGCGACTGTTCTCGCCCGAGAAGTTCATCACTATACCCGGATGTGCATTTATTTTGCACTATCTTTCAAGAAAATCAACCACAATCCTTTACAGATACACGCCAGTTCACGCCTGGAAAATCTATCAGTACAACACTTTACATCTTACAACGTCGTTAAGCTACATTTCTCACCTAAGAAGCCGATCCTATCTTCGTTATGACTCGCAGCAAATGGCCATCTCCATTGAGAAGTTGGGCTTCCATTTACCTGTCGTCTTGAAGTATGGGGAGGTTCGAACCAAATCGTATTAAGGAGAGCACGATCTTGAAATACGGGGAGGTTTGAGCGGAATCATATTCGGGAGAGCACGATCTTGAATTATGAAGAAGTTCATTTACCCTTTAGTAAAAGAGGGAGCGGAATCATATTCAGGAGAGCACGATCTTGAAGTATGAAGAAGTTCATTTACCCTTTAGTAAAATAAGGAACCGAATCATATTCAGGAGAGCACGATCTTGAAGTATGAAGAAGTTCATTTACCCTTTAGTAAAAGAAGGAACCGAATCATATTCAGGAGAGCACGATCTTGAAGTATGAAGAAGTTCATTTACCCTTTAGTAAAAGAAGGAGCAGAATCATATTCAGGAGAGCACGATCTTGAAGTATGAAGAAGTTCATTTACCCTTTAGTAAAAGAAGGAGCGGAATCATATTCAGGAGAGCACGATCTTGAAGTATGAAGAAGTTCATTTACCCTTTAGTAAAAGAAGGAGCGGAATCATATTCAGGAGAGCACGATCTTGAAGTATGAGGAAGTTCAGTTTACCCTTTTCATATTCAGGAGAGCACGATCTTGAAGTATGAAAAAGTTCATTTATCCTTTAGTAAAAGAAAAATCAGAATCGTATTCCAGGCGCCGACCTTAAATATGAGAAGATTTATATATCAGATAAGCAGCAGCCTCTTTATTTGAGTGCTTATCCATTTTGGCATGTAAGTCCCTTCCAACGATAAGTGACAAGTTCTCCCTCGAGAAGCTTATCAGGGCATTTCCCATCAAAGTCCATTTATTTTGGCATACAGCCGGTCTTTACCCTGTATATTTGATACGGATTTCCAAAAAGTCCGTCTGATCCCATCACGAAGGATGGTTTATAGAAGCTTGGATGTTATTCTTTGCTCAATGCTCAAGAGTTCTGTAATCGATCTTGCAACCGTGTAGATCCAGTTTTATTATTAGACATTCCCCAGTGGAGGTCATCTCAAAGGTGCCATCTCCATTTAAGGATCTTATTCCTAAAGTCCATTTATTTTGGCGTACAGCCGGTTTTTACCCTGTATATTTGCTACGGATTCCCGAACAGTCCGTTTGATCTTGTCACGAGAGATAGTTTACAGAAGCTTGGATGTTATTCTTTGCTTAATGCTCCATGCATTCTGTGATCGATCTTGCAATCGTACACGATTCAGTTTTACTTTTAGATTCCCCAGTGGAGGCCGTCTCACAGGTGCCATCTCCATTTGAGAATCTCGTTTCCAAGATGACAATTGGTCGTGTTCGCGCCAGTCGACCATCATTTTTTTCCCCGGTGTTGTACTGTGTCCCAGCGCGTCGTTTTCCCCAGTGTGCTTCTCGTAGCGTCTGTCCCTGTGTCGTCGCATTCGTCAGCATTTTCGCATTCATTTTTACAGCATACGCATCACATCATAATCATGGCATCATCTGCATTAATCTGCTCTCACTTTGTCCATAGCATTGCATATCGCCGCATATAAGGGAAAAATTCTCGGTTATCTATATTTAAATCCCTCCACCATGATTCCTCGAGTCTCCGCCACTCAAATCATCCGGTGTAGTTATTTAAATAGGGGCAACTGTAATACCCCAAATTTTACCCTTATATTTAGTCGTTCATTTCGCATAGCATCTCGTCTGTGCATTTGCTAACCGCTATCAAGTCATGGAGGTGTTTGTTTTGCAGGATTGGTTCTAGGGGTATTTTTACGTGGATTCCGCTAATTCTTTGAAAACGGGCTGTTACTAAGTTTTGAGGCATTTGAGACACTATTTCTGAGGCATTTATTTATCACCGGGTTTGATTATATCAAGGCGCCAATTCGATGTGTTCGGTATTGAAATTTGTCGAGCACAACTGGATTTAAGACCTAGTTCATCGCTCATGGTTTATTTCCAGAGAACTCCCGATGCTGTTAACAAGGCACAGTTTAATTGGATATTATTGGATTGTTGCTCTTAGCATTTGATCAGTGGAATTCAGTTACGAGCAATGTTATCATTGATACTGAATCTGTTGTGATTGCGGCACATATCCGTGTTTGGTTATAAAGTTGTTGGTTAGCATTTAAAGTTGGGATGCGAGTGAATTTAATCAGGTGATGAGATTAAGATTACAAATGAGACAAGTGCACGAACAAGAATGTCATTCGGGAATGATTATGGTTTATGACTAGGTTAAGGAATTTAAATATTTGTGGATTTATTCACAAACGTTTATAATTTTTAACTAGAAATAAATATAAATAAATTTAAAACTGAGCAGTCATGGATATATAAAAGAAGTTCTGGCATTTTATTTCATAAGAACATCATGGTACAAAAGGAGTTGAATTGTTTCACATTCTGAATTGCTGTTACAAGGAATTACATTAACTCTAAAAAAGGTCCTAAATCCTAAAGACTTCTAAATGTCCTTCGCGGTGTCCCTTGAGCTTCTCCATGAATCCCTGATTCACCTGCACATTAAAATAGAACAAACAGAATAGAAAAAAATGTTAGAAATTGTTTTTGACACTCTCAGAACAGTGTCATCATCGAGTGCCGGGAGTGGCACAACTGAAGTTGCGTCCTACCCCCGTTACCGATCCGCGCCGTTGGCGTCAGATCAGGTAACATCTGTTCTTATCATTACGGGACATCCGAGAGATAGAAGTAATAAAAGAAGCGGGACTGATTCGCTCTTGCCGCAATTGGATTTCCAAACTGATACGAAGGCAAATTTGGACTCAGACCCGGATGCCGGCAGGTCTGAGTCGTTTTGTTTCCGAAATTTCCAACACCTGAAAATCCACAACAGCATCAGTACCAGGTTCAGAATTCAGAACTCAAAACCAAAACAATTCATAAGTTGCATAAACAAAACAGCCACAGGTGATTGGAAATTCAAACTGAAGCTCAACCGAACAATCCATGAAACCAGTGCATTCACAGCATCTGCCAAAGAAATCAAGCAGTATCAGAAGTTGGCATACAATAGATGTTCCAAAACTGCAACCACATAAGTGAGTTCGTGAAAACCAAGTCCAAACAGAACAGAAAATACAAACCAAACTGCATTGAATGGCATCAAACATTGTATCAGAAGGCAAGTTTCAATGGCAAGTCACGAAAAACGTGAATGACCACACAAAATCACAACAGCAGCTGAACCAGATGCAAACTCAGTTCACAAATCATCATGGAAGCAGCAACAAGCAATATTCATGGAAAAGTACAGTATTGATGTAGTGAATGATGTATCTCTACCAGGACGATACGAATGGGTCCCTGTACTAGGGCAAGTTCACAAAACCATATCAGTTCAGAAACTAAAGAACCCGGCAGAGATTATCATAGGCTCAGAACATCATCATCATCGCCGCGTAACCTTCCCGGCAATTCGGACTCGACCTAAGCCGTAGTACCAGCCCTCTCTGAAAGAAGAAGAGGAAAAGCTAACTGCATCAGGAAAAGAATCCATGTCAGCAAAACAAACCAATATCCAGATTGTATTAGGAAAAGAGATCAAAGAATCCATATCAGCTGGAAATCAAATCTTATCAGAAAATGAAAACAGAATCTGTATGAATCCAATCAGCATCTGGAAAGCAAACCAAATCCATGACAGATCATAACCGTATCCAACCTGAAGGTGCAAGGCAAACTATATCAGAAAAAATAACAGAAAACAATTTTGATATTGATATCCATTCCAAATTAGGGAAGATTAAATCGGTATCAAGAGAATCAAAACGAGCCAAAGCACCAAGTTCATAAATCACAGCAGCAAATCATATCAGAAACAAATCACGAGCCCAGAATCATATCAAAAGAAATCCCAATCAAATCTTAAAAAGGTAAATAAGATTCAATCAAATCAGATAAAATCAAAGTAAAAGCGAAGCACAAACCAGATATGGTATCCAAGGCCCAAAAGAGAGTCAAGTCAGAGACTATAAAAGGGGAAAAGTATCACCTCGTACAAACCCTAGAAAAAAAGACGGCGATCAGAAATTCGCAAGCGAAACCCTAGGCGGCGCGACCGAGACTCAGAGGAAACGAAGTCCTCATCATCGTCCTTGCGAGAAATAGCGACGAAGATCATCGACGGCGAACAACAAGCATCACCGAACATCAATATCATCCGCGAGTCACCGAGCGGAGAAGATCGCCTTCGCCGTTCATTACGAGCGTCGGGCAATCAAACCTCCCAGCCTCAGAGAGCTCATCATCAGCCGTTTCCACCGACCATCCGTCTCAAAACGTAAACCATCGCATGAATACTTGTTTCTGCTGATTTTCTTTGTTTGGTTTTTTTTAGCATATTATGAGAGAAGAAGGTGATACGAAATCAAAAGGGTGAGACACGGCCGCGAGAGAGAAAGACGAGTAGCAACCGAGAGAGATGAAGGATAAAGCTGAAACGGCGCCGCAGAAGAGGTTTCAGGGTTATGAAACCCTAACAAGCACTTTGTTGCAATTAACAGGACCGGGTTGGGTCCGGATGTGATTACCGGCCCAACCCATCATTTTTTAGTTGTTTTATTTATTTTGTTTTTAAATAATAGATTTTCTTTTTTTTTTTAAATTAAGTAAACTAACATTTTTAAACTAAAAATAAAAAGCATTTTTTAAAATATAAAACTAAAACCTTTTTTAAAAGAATAAACAAAAAACTCTTTTTTAAAAAAAAATAAGAGAATTTTTCTTAAAAATATAAATATAAAATAAAACTTTTCCCCGCGTTGTGTTTACAACGCAAAATATTTAGGTTTTCCCTTTTTGACCTTTTCCTTCGGATAAATCAAAAAGCGGTTGTGAATTGAATTGCGATTCAAATTAATTAATAATTTGATATCCTATTTCCACCGCAACAGTAAGTGTCTTATTAAAAAAAATGTCCCAAGTTAGGGAGAGCATAGTGGATGGACATATGTAGGATGCAATTTGAAATAAGAAACTTTGTTAATTACATGAGTTTTTTAATTTCTCTAAAAAATATATATTGAGTAAGAATTCGAACATTTTTTGAAATAGTGACATATGAAATGAATAAAGATAAATTAAAGCACAGAGATAAGAGAATAATAATGCATAAATGAGTTGTTTGAATGATTTTGTGTCTTACGAAAGCTTTTATAAATTTAAAATTTATAAGAAAGTAAGTGTGTTATTAGAAAAAATGTCCCAAGTTAGGGAGAGCATAGTGGATGGACATATATAGGATGCAATTTATAGTAAGAAACTTTGTCCAAAACATGAGTTTTCTAATTCCTCTAAAAAAATATATTTGAGTAAGAAGTCGAACATTTTTTGAAATATTGATATATGAAATAAATAAAGATAAATTAAAACACAAAGATAAGAGAATAATATTGCATAAATAAGTTGTTTGAATGATTTTGTATCTTATGAAAACTTTTATAAATATGAAATTTATAAGAAAGTAATAGTCTTATTAGACAAAATTTCACAAGCTATATTGTTTAATATTAATAGACAATTTATATAGATAATGTGTAATTTTTCTCTAAGAGACGTTGCATCACAAATTTAATTTCTTATAATGATATAAAATCAAATTCTTATTATAACTAAATATTAAAATATTATATTTTAAACAATTAATAACATGAAAAAATATAAAGTGCATAGAGATGAAAGATAATTTTTTTAATTAAAGAAGGAACTCACTTTGTTGCATTCAATTATATTTCTATTGTTCTTTTTAATCCCGATGGTCAGCTAAACGAACAACCCCATTTTTTTTGTCAGAATTTCCATAAACACTCACCAATTACAAATGAGAGTTGCATAATTAACCAACTGACCCTTTTTTATTATATTTCTATTGTTCCTCAGTGAGTAATCTAGACTTAAGATTTATACAATACTAGCGTTTGAACGGGCACTCCCATGCCCGTTTGTCCGAATATTTAGTGTACACACGCGTCAAAACATAAACGTATTTTTTATTTCAATTTTTATCTTAAATAAAATTATTATTATAGAATTCAAACAGACATGTTCGTTTGTACGTTTTTTTAATGCGCACACATTCCAAATATAAACAGGTACTTTTTAAATTTAATTTTTTTAATAACTTAAATGTATATATCATAATCGATATATGCATTCGGTTATAATACTTATCTAAATTCAAAATATCATAGTAAAATATTACATTTAATAAATTTCATATCACATCGGCAAGTTTTCTCTTGTTGCCTAATTTCAAACTCTTAAACACAATATCTTACCACTTATCTAAAAAATTGTTACCAAATTTCTATAATAGTAATCCTTCTTTTGAGAAAAACAACATAAAAATTTGTATAGCACCTACAAATAAATGGTATAATACATGAGAATTCTCATTTGCGTGACACTTTTAATGAAAGTCCCTGTCATAAAAATATATATTCTATAATTTCCTACTTCTCTTTCACGACAATAAATATATCTCTTTCTTGAAAATAAATATATTTAGTGAAAGATACGAAAGTTATCTTTCAAATACAATCACACAATATCTTAATTTATATTTTATTCATATTTTTAGATTATAATTATAGATAAGAAAATTTAACCCAAACCTTAATCTAGATATAAAAAAAAGTTAATTTTAGTAAAGAGAAGATGGAATTTTAGTCTATTAAAAAAATTAGATAAATGGATAAATTTATTAAAAAAATCATACCAACAAATTAAAATAAAAAATACAACTCAGAAAAATCTTATTAAGATCTTCACCATAGAAATAAGAATTCCATCAATTTAAAAACATTTCTATCAAATTATTTTTTAAAACTCTGTCTACATTATATTTTGGTTTGAGGGAAAGAAAACCGAAAACTAAAAACGAAATACATGCAAAAAAAAATTATGCAATCGTCTATCCGTCACATATGTGATGGTTTGATGTTGATATCCGTATCACAATAAAAATGAAAATTTTACATAAAAAAGTAGTACCAAATTATTATAGACAACATGTCTCAATTTTTAAGAAGAAAACCGAAATAATAAAAACGTTAATCAATAAAAGGTCATGATCAGTAAGTCAGTAAATTATTAAATATATTAGTGAAAAGAATCAGTAAATAAATTGACGTAAAAGTTATATAATTAATAATCAAATATGATCAATCAACTCTAATACCAAGAAAAGTAAAAAAAGTATGATCTTAAAAAGAGATCCTTAGAGAAATCTGTACAATGTATCTATCAACATCAGCGTTTTTGCAATGAAAATGAAAATGAAATTGATTTTGAACTCTTCATAAATTTTTTTTTTTACAATTAGACCATATTCCTATAAAATAGCACGGTCAGTCAAGGATGCTTAATAGAAAATTATTTTTTTTTGAAAGAGAGTTATCGGAACATAAATTAAAAGTTACAATTGGTTGTCCTAAACACATTTATATCCCTTTATTGCATAAATAGAAAAATAAAACCGCATTACATATTAAGGACCAGTTATTGTAATTATTTTTTTAAATAATAATTATATTTAAGGAATTCCAAATCCATACCAAAACTAAAATCCTAACATAAATTTTATTAATTTTTGACCTTACACAATGGCATTTTTTAGTTTCAATAGTAAAAAGATAAGATCAAGAAAGTAGTTCGTTCAAAAAAATCATCTGTATTTCAAATTGTCTATATTATAGATGGTAACCATTTCTAACTTACATAAAAAATAATTGCAATAACTGCTCCGTGTTTTCCTTTTGAAATTCATATAGGATAACCCATTCCAACTTCCCTAAATATAATTTTTATTTTTAAGTAATTAAAATAACTGTTCTATAATTGAATGGCTGTGACATATATTTGACAATTTTATTATTTTTAGGGGTATTATTGGAAGTAAAATAGGTCATTCTAAAAAGTTCAATTCTCTTTATATATAGTTATAGATGTTATTTTAGATATTTCATCTTTTTGTTATAATTTTTGTTGGGATGTCGGAATTTTAAAAATTCACTCAAATTTAAAACTATTATAAATATCTTTTTTCATAAAAAAATATTTTTGAAAAATATCTTTTTGAAATCATTGTGATTTTGACAATGTCTTAATCTTAAATAATGTATATTTTTATTATAGGATGTCAAAATTATTCTTTTAATTTATTAAAAAAGAATCTAGAAACACTTTTAAAATATGGAAATACATTTTTATAAAAATTATTTTTAAAAATCTAAATAAAAAATCTATTTTTAACATTCTTTTCCTTTTCTTCTATAAAATTCATAAACCCATAAATTTTAATCTAACATGCGATTTATTTTTGTAATAATTTTTTAAAAGCAACGCACATGCCGAAAAGATCACATTATAATAGTGATAAAGCCATACATGTGAATTGTATGTTTGTTTTAATATCCTATCCTATTTTTTGTTTGCTTAAAAGATTTGAATTAACAGTTTGTTTCATGTTTCTCTAAAATTTTCTTTAGAGTCTTTTATTTTAAAGAATGTTGGTTATTTATAATTTTTTTTCTTTCTATTATTGTTTTCAAGCTTAAAGGATGGGAATCCAATATTTTCATGAAAATAAATTTCAAGTAACTTTATTTTTTCACTACTATTCACATTTGTTTTTTTCTCAAATATTGATTGGTAAATATCAACAACTTATTTACACACATAAAATTGAGTTACCTCAATCACTTTTAACATTTGTTTTTTTTTCATAATTTTTAAATTAAATAAAATTTTTAAAATATATTTAGAAAATTTAATTTTTACTGAAACACATAAATAAAAATATTTTTTATAAAAATAACATTCATGTAAATATTTACGTAGAAATGTTATTTCATAACTTGAAATAACACAAAGGAATCCTTAAAAAGAAATGTCAATTAACCTTTTGTTGGTAAATTAATTAAAAATGTAATTAAGTTGTTAAAACTACAATTCAAAATAAACTAAAAATATTGTAATATTTTAAAAATAATATATAAAATAAATTAAAGGCTCAACAAAAAAATTACAGAAAAAGTAAGATTTAAATTCATATCAAAAGAAAGTTAAAGTGATATTCATTTTTAAAAGAAAAGGTTTATTGACTTTTGGGTACAACCTTGCATGTTGCTTTTGTGATTTTTAAAAGTGGAGGTTAAGCACTTTATAAGTAAGAAGACTCATACACCTATCACCTTAAGATTTTAGGTGAATATGTGGTGTCTCTCTCACTTGTTTGGGTGAGACTATGACCTTTAAACGAGTGTTTGATTCAATGTGAATGCTTTCCCCACATGATAACCTATCATTGGTATTAGAGCTTGGTTTGAGTAAGAGACCGATTCCTTAGGTAGAAATTCTTGCTGCTATTGGGGTTATGAGGCGTGTTCCGTTGAAGTATCTAAGACGAGATTAGAGTGCAGTACAAGCACGAGGATGAAAGAAATTCCGCATGAATGATAGTGGATGGACATATGTAGGATGCAATTTGAAGTAAGAAACTTTGTTAATTACATGAGTTTTTTAATTTCTACAAAAAATATATATTAAGTAAGAAGTCGAACATTTTTTGGAATATTGACATATGAAATGAATAAAGAAAAATTAAAGCACAGAGATAAGAGAATAATAATGCATAATTGAGTTGTTTGAATGATTTTGTGGCTTACTAAAACTTTTATAAATTTGAAATTTATAAAAAAGTAAGTGTCTCATTAGAAAAAATGTCCCAAGTTAGGGAGAGCATAGTGGATGGACATATGTAGGATGCAATTTGAAATAAGAAACTTTGTTAATTACATGAGTTTTTTAATTTCTCTAAAAAATATATATTGAGTAAGAATTCGAACATTTTTTGAAATAGTGACATATGAAATGAATAAAGATAAATTAAAGCACAGAGATAAGAGAATAATAATGCATAAATGAGTTGTTTGAATGATTTTGTGTCTTATGAAAGCTTTTATAAATTTAAAATTTATAAGAAAATAAGTGTGTTATTAGAAAAAATGTCCCAAGTTAGGGAGAGCATTGTGGATGGACATATATAGGATGCAATTTATAGTAAGAAACTTTGTCCATAACATGAGTCATCTAATTCCTCTAAAAAAATACTAAAAAAAATATATGGAGTAAGAAGTCAAACATTTTTTGAAATATTGATATATGAAATAAATAAAGATAAATTAAAACACAAAGATAAGAGAATAATATTGCATAAATAAGTTGTTTGAATGATTTTGTATCTTATGAAAACTTTTATAAATATGAAATTTATAAGAAAGTAATAGTCTTATTAGACAAAATTTCACAAGCTATATTGTTTAATATTAATAGACAATTTATATAGATAATGTGTAATTTTTCTCTAAGAGACGTTGCATCACAAATTTAATTTCTTATAATGATATAAAATCAAATTCTTATTATAACTAAATATTAAAATATTATATTTTAAACAATTAATAACATGAAAAAATATAAAGTGCATAGAGATGAAAGATAATTTTTTTAATTAAAGAAGGAACTCACTTTGTTGCATTCAATTATATTTCTATTGTTCTTTTTAATCCCGATGGTCAGCTAAACGAACAACCCCATTTTTTTTGTCAGAATTGCCATAAACACTCACCAATTACAAATGAGAGTTGCATAATTAACCAACTGACCCTTTTTTATTATATTTCTATTGTTCCTCAGTGAGTAATCTAGACTTAAGATTTATACAATACTAGCGTTTGAACGGGCACTCCCATGCCCGTTTGTCCGAATATTTAGTGTACACACGCGTCAAAACATAAACGTATTTTTTATTTCAATTTTTATCTTAAATAAAATTATTATTATAGAATTCAAACAGACATGTTCGTTTGTACGTTTTTTTAATGCGCACACAGTCCAAATATAAAAAGGTCCTTTTTAAATTTAATTTTTTTAATAACTTAAATGTATATATCATAATCGATATATGCATTCGGTTATAATACTTATCTAAAGTCAAAATATCATAGTAAAATATTACATTTAATAAATTTCATATCACATCGACAAGCTTTCTCTTGTTGCCTAATTTCAAACTCTTAAACACAATATCTTACAACTTTTTAAAAAATTGTTACCAAATTTCTATAATAGTAATCCTTCTTTTGAGAAAAACAACATAAAAATTTGTATAGCTCCTACAAATAAATGGTATAATACATGAGAATTCTCATTTGCGTGACACTTTTAATGAAAGTCCCTGTCATAAAAATATATATTCTATAATTTCCTACTTCTCTTTCACGACAATAAATATATCTCTTTCTTGAAAATAAATATATTTAGTGAAAGATACGAAAGTTATCTTTCAAATACAATCACACAATATCTTAATTTATATTTTTTTTCTTCATATTTTTAGATTATAATTATAGATAACAAAATTTAACCCAAACCTTAATCTAGATATAAAAAAAGTTAATTTTAGTAAAGAGAAGATGGAATTTTAGTCTATTAAAAAAATTAGATAAATGGATAAATTTATTAAAAAAATCATACCAACAAATTAAAATAAAAAATACAACTCAGAAAAATCTTATGAAGATCTTCACCATAGAAATAAGAATTCCATCAATTTAAAAACATTTCTATCAAATTATTTTTTAAAACTCTGTCTACATTATATTTTGGTTTGAGGGAAAGAAAACCGAAAACTAAAAACGAAATACATGCAAAAAAAAATTATGCAATCGTCTATCCGTCACATATGTGATGGTTTGATGTTGATATCCGTATCACAATAAAAATGAAAATTTTACATAAAAAAGTAGTACCAAATTATTATAGACAACATGTCTCAATTTTTAAGAAGAAAACCGAAATAATAAAAACGTTAATCCATAAAAGGTCATGATCAGTAAGTCAGTAAATTATTAAATATATTAGTGAAAAGAATCAGTAAATAAATTGACGTAAAAGTTCTATAATTAATAATCAAATATGATCAATCAACTATAATACCAAGAAAAGTAAAAAAGTATGATCTTAAAAAGAGATCCTTAGAGAAATCTCTACAATGTATCTATCAACATCAGCGTTTTTGCAATGACAATGAAAATGAAATTGATTTTGAACTCTTCATAAATTTTTTTTTTTTTTACAATTAGACCATATTCTTATAAAATAGCACGGTCAATAGAAAATTATTTTCTTTTGAAAGAGAGTTATCGAAACATAAATTAAAAGTTACAATTGGTTGTCCTAAACACATTTATATCCCTTTATTGCATAAATAGAAAAATAAAACCGCATTACATATTATGGACCAGTTATTGTAATTATTTTTTTAAATAATAATTATATTTAAGGAATTCCAAATCCATACCAAAACTAAAATCCTAACATAAATTTTATTAATTTTTGACCTTACACAATGGCATTTTTTTTAGTTTCAATAGTAAAAAGATAAGATCAAGAAAGTAGTTCGTTCAAAAAAATCATCTGTATTTCAAATTGTCTATATTATAGATGGTAACCATTTCTAACTTACATAAAAAATAATTGCAATAACTGCTCCGTGTTTTCCTTTTGAAATTCAATTAGGATAACCCATTCCAACTTCCCTAAATATAATTTTTATTTTTAAATAATTAAAATAACTGTTCTATAATTGAATGGCTGTGACATATATTTGACAATTTTATTATTTTTAGGGGTATTATTAGAAGTAAAATAGGCCATTCTAAAAAGTTCAATTCTCTTTATATATAGTTATAGATGTTATTTTAGATATTTCATCTTTTTGTTATAATTTTTGTTGGGATGTCGGAATTTTAAAAATTCACTCAAATTTAAAACTATTATAAATATCTTTTTTCATAAAAAAATATTTTTGAAAAATATCTTTTTGAAATCATTGTGATTTTGACAATGTCTTAATCTTAAATAATGTATATTTTTATTATAGGATGTCAAAATTATTCTTTTAATTTATTAAAAAAGAATCTAGAAACACTTTTAAAATATGGAAATACATTTTTATAAAAATTATTTTTAAAAATCTAAATAAAAAATCTATTTTTAACATTCTTTTCCTTTTCTTCTATAAAATTCATAAACCCATAAATTTTAATCTAACATGCGATTTATTTTTGTAATAATTTTTTAAAAGCAACGCACATGCCGAAAAGATCACATTATAATAGTGATAAAGCCATACATGTGAATTGTATGTTTGTTTTAATATCCTATCCTATTTTTTGTTTGCTTAAAAGATTTGAATTAACAGTTTGTTTCATGTTTCTCTAAAATTTTCTTTAGAGTCTTTTATTTTAAAGAATGTTGGTTATTTATAATTTTTTTTCTTTCTATTATTGTTTTCAAGCTTAAAGGATGGGAATCCAATATTTTCATGAAAATAAATTTCAAGTAACTTTATTTTTTCACTACTATTCACATTTGTTTTTTTCTCAAATATTGATTGGTAAATATCAACAACTTATTTACACACATAAAATTGAGTTACCTCAATCACTTTTAACATTTGTTTTTTTTTCATAATTTTTAAATTAAATAAAATTTTTAAAATATATTTAGAAAATTTAATTTTTACTGAAACACATAAATAAAAATATTTTTTATAAAAATAACATTCATGTAAATATTTACGTAGAAATGTTATTTCATAACTTGAAATAACACAAAGGAATCCTTAAAAAGAAATGTCAATTAACCTTTTGTTGGTAAATTAATTAAAAATGTAATTAAGTTGTTAAAACTACAATTCAAAATAAACTAAAAATATTGTAATATTTTAAAAATAATATATAAAATAAATTAAAGGCTCAACAAAAAAATTACAGAAAAAGTAAGATTTAAATTCATATCAAAAGAAAGTTAAAGTGATATTCATTTTTAAAAGAAAAGGTTTATTGACTTTTGGGTACAACCTTGCATGTTGCTTTTGTGATTTTTAAAAGTGGAGGTTAAGCACTTTATAAGTAAGAAGACTCATACACCTATCACCTTAAGATTTTAGGTGAATATGTGGTGTCTCTCTCACTTGTTTGGGTGAGACTATGACCTTTAAACGAGTGTTTGATTCAATGTGAATGCTTTCCCCACATGATAACCTATCATTGGTATTAGAGCTTGGTTTGAGTAAGAGACCGATTCCTTAGGTAGAAATTCTTGCTGCTATTGGGGTTATGAGGCGTGTTCCGTTGAAGTATCTAAGACGAGATTAGAGTGCAGTACAAGCACGAGGATGAAAGAAATTCCGCATGAATGATAGTGGATGGACATATGTAGGATGCAATTTGAAGTAAGAAACTTTGTTAATTACATGAGTTTTTTAATTTCTACAAAAAATATATATTAAGTAAGAAGTCGAACATTTTTTGGAATATTGACATATGAAATGAATAAAGAAAAATTAAAGCACAGAGATAAGAGAATAATAATGCATAATTGAGTTGTTTGAATGATTTTGTGGCTTACTAAAACTTTTATAAATTTGAAATTTATAAAAAAGTAAGTGTCTCATTAGAAAAAATGTCCCAAGTTAGGGAGAGCATAGTGGATGGACATATGTAGGATGCAATTTGAAATAAGAAACTTTGTTAATTACATGAGTTTTTTAATTTCTCTAAAAAATATATATTGAGTAAGAATTCGAACATTTTTTGAAATAGTGACATATGAAATGAATAAAGATAAATTAAAGCACAGAGATAAGAGAATAATAATGCATAAATGAGTTGTTTGAATGATTTTGTGTCTTATGAAAGCTTTTATAAATTTAAAATTTATAAGAAAATAAGTGTGTTATTAGAAAAAATGTCCCAAGTTAGGGAGAGCATTGTGGATGGACATATATAGGATGCAATTTATAGTAAGAAACTTTGTCCATAACATGAGTCATCTAATTCCTCTAAAAAAATACTAAAAAAAATATATGGAGTAAGAAGTCAAACATTTTTTGAAATATTGATATATGAAATAAATAAAGATAAATTAAAACACAAAGATAAGAGAATAATATTGCATAAATAAGTTGTTTGAATGATTTTGTATCTTATGAAAACTTTTATAAATATGAAATTTATAAGAAAGTAATAGTCTTATTAGACAAAATTTCACAAGCTATATTGTTTAATATTAATAGACAATTTATATAGATAATGTGTAATTTTTCTCTAAGAGACGTTGCATCACAAATTTAATTTCTTATAATGATATAAAATCAAATTCTTATTATAACTAAATATTAAAATATTATATTT